>AYEL01084355.1:0-58069 GCA_000484575.1 Olivierus martensii
TTTTTCTCCTTGCTCGAAACATTAAACGATTAGGAAAATGCGATAGTTGGTGTATTTTGAGCACTTCGTTCAAGTGCTCAAAATACACCAACTATCGCAAATCGTGTATTTATAAAAAATTATAATAAAAAAATGGTTTAATACCCACATATTTGGATACTACACCCTTTTTATTAACTATTTGAATCTGTTCATCACATTTATTAAAATAAATGGGCCAGCAACATTGTGCCCAAATTTCTCGTTAACAAAGGCCCATTCACTCAAACCTCTTTAGGGTTTTATCATCTATATACAAGCTACCGAATAAGCTATGACTCATTCGGAAAACGATTTAGAGATTTGTGGCATCTCCTTGTTAGTTAACTATTATTTTAATTTTGTACTCGCGATTATCTTTCATTTCCTCATCTAAATCTTCCTTCCCCCTCCTGTCACTCAGTCCTCTATCTATAATCGGTTTCATCTTTTAATATGTAACCCTAATTTTTTTAATTAAATTATGGCATTTCATTTTATTTAATTTTAGTTAATTTTATTTAACATTTTATAAACTTTATTTACTTGGTTTTACTTTATTTTCTTTTCACTTATTTACTTTTTTTCCCTCAACCTTCATCTCTACATCTCTTTGACTCTTCTTCGGTCTGGGTCCGAGTCCGGGTCCACTCTCTCACTATTGCTCTCCCTAATTAATATTCTCTCATTTAAAATCACACAGTTTACTTTTCGGAAACTCATTGTATATTGAAATGTTAACTCTGTATTATCTTAAAAAAATGTTTGTATACTATGTTTATCTCCATTATGTACTGTACATATTTCTGAATTAATAAAGTACTGACTGACCCGAATGACCGCAGGAAGGTGCCCAGGGCTGTTCTGGTGGCGGACTGGCGCTACTGGGACCCGATGCGATCCGCTCGTAATCCCATTCTCTTTTCCTAATCCCAACCCCCAGTCTAACTAACCACTCTGCCCTACAACCGGCCAACTTTTCTCTTCGTATAACTAACACCCAATTTAAATCACAGAGTAGAACTGGTTTTCTTCTATTTTTAACAAATCTGCATATGTAACACATGCACCTCTGCCACTTCCCGGGAAACGCTGTAGAAGTCAACGGCTGTCCTATGGGCTACCTCGCTTTCAACGCCGGCGGTAGTCCAGGCCCGGCCCGTCGATCCCCGTCCTCCACAATCTGGCTCCCCTACGCAGGGATGGCTTGTTTTGCCCCGCCACATAGTATTCTACCTGAATGAAGTGTGGCGTCATCTGTTGACAAAAAAGAAAATGGGCATTTTTGTAAGCTACGCCAGCATCAGTCCAACGACCTGAAATGAATCGAAAAATTGCATTTAGATGGACCGGAACCACTGGTGCTTTTCTGAGCTTAAATAGGCAGGGAACGAGTCATATGGAGGGGAAAAGGCACGGGACATTTCGAAGAGGGATGACCAGAAGTGCGAGGGAAGGCAGCCGACAGTGCCGGGCGCAGCGAGCAGCTCGCGCACGAGGGGCCCAGACGGGCTGGGCCGTGGATGCGACCGGCGGGGGAGGGCCGATGTAACTAGCAGCGCACCATAACGGGTCGTTACACAAAAGGCGATGCCGGGGATTCAGAGCAAAGCACGGCTCCAACGACATTCCCTGAACAGTTCGATGTTCCTGTGCCCGCCCACCGGTCAGGGGCCGATAACAGGCGCGGGCGCGCAAGAGGTATGACATTTATTTACAAAGGAACAGAAGACTTTACTCAGGTTTAGTCATGAAGAGTGAAAAGAGAAGAATAAAGGAAAGTATAAAGGGTCCTACCAGAAGAAGTGTGTAGGGCACTAGCGGAGAGAGAGTTTAGCAACCAACACTTTATTAATTGTTACTTATTACATTTGTTTACAAATTTAGTTGATATAAAATTGATACAATATTAGGTAACAAGTATAATAAATAATTATACAAGGAATTATGAACTATACATAAATCTTATGAGGATTTGCTCCATTAGAGTTCAAGACCTCCGCCCCCACACTACCGGTTGTCGACAACCATTGCAACAATGACAACACCTGTTCCATTGCAAAACCTATTCCTTTTATTAAATTCAACTGAGTAACAAACTTAAATACAAACTTATAAAAAATACTATAGTAGTCCTTCTGACATAAGAAAAACAGTCGTGGCCGAACCTCAAGACAAATAACCATCCAACATTGACAGGTCCGCACTAAAGACAAAGCATAGAACAAGACGAACTCAACGGCCATCAGAAGAACTAACTGACCTGATTTCTTCTTCGTTGGGTAATATGGAGGTTTTAGCTGGCGCTTTTTCCTTCGATTGCGAGGGTGCTGACCTGACTTGGGCCGCAGATGATACTTATAAAGCGTGAGATTCGAACCCGGGTCCTCCAGCGTGGAAACGCTTCGGCTTTCCACTTGGAGGACATCCAGTTCTGTTTATTAAAGTATAACTCGCAGTATTTTTATCAAAACTTATAATTCGCAAGATGATCAAATGGATAATATCAGACTATTTCTTTCTCTTCCAGGTTCGAGTCTCGGGTCCCATCCCTTGAATATATTTATCATGGGGACCGGGCCCGGCCCGTCGATCCCCGTCCTCCACAATCCGGCTGACCCGTCCGCAGGAGTGGGCAGCCTGTGGAAGGGCTTGTTTTGCCCCGTCACTTAGTATTTTCCCTGAATGAAAAGTGGCGTCATCTGTTAACAAAAAAAAAAATGTACAAATATTTTTTTTAAATTAGACTATACAGTTAAATAATTAATATTTCTTAACTTATCTTCAATATTAGTAGCACATCCAGATAATAAATACTTCACAGAAATTTAATAGTAATAAACTTATTACACAGACGACGAACTCTCATTAGTTATATTCAAGATGGCGACAGACGCCGAATATCTCATCAGGTAAAAAAAATTTTTTTCCGCAATATTCACAATCTGTAAATGAAGACATTTCATCAATAGTAAGATAAATGAATATATAACAATATTTTAAATATCTATATGTAAATTCGCTAGTAGTTACAGAAAATCATATAAACATTGTAGTATTTAAACAATTATATATTTAACAATAATATAAATTATCAGGTTTAACCATTCTTTATATAGTAATATTGTACTCCAACAATTAAACTGATCCTAACTAAGTAATATTTACATAATAATAACAGTAAATGAATTCAATATTTAATGAGTTAACAATTGATTTCTATTATATTAGATCAACTAACCATTAAGTGGTTAAAATGAACCATATAATTACATAATAACCAAATAATACAGAAGATTTATACTTAGCAATAATAATTATCTATTACAGCTTAACAACATTGAAATTAACCATTGCAATACTAAGAATAACATAACATTAGTAATTTGGATGAACATAGTTGTCCAATCTAGTAACTCAGATTTGAGTATTAGAACAATTTATGGTACTTATGTATTAACGCCACCGCAGCAGAAGTTGCGCTAATGTGCCAATAAAGAGCAATCTTGTTGTACACACAGCTGCGGTGGCGTTAATACGGAAGTACCCAATTTATTTATTATAGCAACTATATAATTGAATTATGGGTGAAAATTGATGAACTCCAATCAACAAAACATTGACAAACACAACACATAAAATTAATTGAATCATATATAAATAATAAGACAATGAACAAAACACAATATACAGGTAATATAAATAATTAATAGAACAACAAAAACCTCGTTAGCACTGATCAGTCTATCTGTACAATTAGTCTCAAATCATGTACCTGCACAGTCTTTTCTGTACAGTGGCTAATGAGTCACATGGGATACATAGTAGTCTTCATCTGTGGTGGTAAATGGCAGCTTGTCTCTCTTGTTTTGTCACATCCTGTAGTTGTACCTTCTTGCTGATATGAACACCCATTCTTCTTTTCTTCTCCTTTTGTTCAGCTTGCTGTACCTCTCCAAAAAGTACTGCCGAATATGCAAATGAAAATAATAGAATCACTAAATCAAAGATTTTAATACTCCAGTATTATTTAAGTATTAAATTAGTTCCGTGTATATTATTTTATTGTCCATAAAATGATATAGTTCACAAGGCCAATTTAATTTTTGTGAAATGACTGAGTTTTATGTGGTTCTCTTTCATTATTAAAATAATTACAGGTAAATAAGTAATGTTTGACATTCTGAGTACTAATTTTATCACAATTGCAGGAGTCTTCTTTTATTATCTTGAATCTCTCTAGGTAAAATTTCAAATTTCCATGCTAAGTTAATATTTGAGTGAGATAATAACTTATGTTAAAATGTTTATTTTTAAGAAATCTTACAATGGAAGGAATGAATTCGTATGTCAGTCTACCAGTCTCAACTTTATTCCAGTTTATTTGCCAAGATAAGATATATATAAATTATTTAAGATGTCTTTAACTAGATTAACAGGTATTTTACTAAAGGAAATCCCAATACTTACTTTACCAACCAATTTAGCTAGTTTATCAGCTCTTTGGTTGTCAAAATGACCACGGATCCAGACAAACCTAAGATTATATTTGTCTGAAATTTTGGGTATTAATTCCTGTATATTTTTAAATAAATAAGATCCATTGTTCTTTTTAATAGAGTGCAGATTTACTATCAGAAATTATATTGATGTTATTTTTCCTATTACTTTTATTTAAGTCAGAATCTGTATTAAAATTAGTGATTCTTACAATATAAGTTAGTCTTTTGTAAATTGCGAACAATTCTGCTTGGATACTGCTACAATGGGATGCAAATTTATAATAGGCATAAAAAATATAATTTACCTCAAATATCAATTTGAGCATTCACTATAATCTCACAATATCATATAAAGTATTTATTTTACATTTTACATCAATATTAAAAAAATATATATATGTGATATTCAGTTTTATTCTATATTTTTAACCACATAGCAGATCATTATCATTGTTTTTTGAAGCATCAGTGTAAATATTGATTTTATTATGTTGATTTTCATATTCATAAATATTTGTTATTATTATTATCACTTTTGTGGTCATAATCAAAGTTCAGGTTATGGATCATAAGCATATTAAGATTATTAATATTATTAATATATTAATAATCTTAATATTAATATATTATTAAACAACTTGCCTTATCACCCTCAGGCAAGTTGTTTATCTCTAAATTGTCCTGTTTAGTCTGATCAGTATTTAAACTTTGTCTAGTGTTTCTCATTAGGTTAATTTTATAATAGATGGAGTGTATTCTGGAAATTACCATAAGAGGACTGTAAGGAGAAGATCTACAGATAGAGATGGCAACCATTCTTTGTAAAGATTCAAGTTTTCTTCTAATGTTCATTTTTTCTATAACATCCTCCCAGATGCTTATTCCATAAAGAATCAGTGGTTCTATAACTCCTTTATATATGATAACAGTCTGAGGACCCAACCCCAAGTTATTCCTAGCTATTCCTTTCAAGTTGTTTAAAGCCTTTAAGGTTTTATCATAAATATAATGAATATGATTTGTCCAACTAAGTTTGTTGTCAATTAAGATACTAAGTATTTAATGCAGTCTTTTCTTTATATGAGTTTGTTTTCAATTTTTAAGGAGAGGCATTTTTTTAAGGGCTGTATTCCTACCAACAATTATATAGTTAGATTTATCAGTATTTATGATAAGTTTATGGTTGTCATACCAATCAGTTATTTTATTGAGGGTTTTATCAACAGTATCTTGTAACTTGTCCCTGTTATCTTCAGTTATAAGAATAATCAGATCATCTGCATTGGCTTGCAGATTAACATTATCAGGCAAGTCGTTTTGTAAGTTTAATAAATTATTAAACAAGACATTCCAAAAGGCTAGACCAGAGCACGAACCCTGAGGACAACCTTTATTAGAAGTCTCAATTATTTTAATATTCTTAGTAACAATTCTTAATTTTCTATTTTCAAAGTAGTTATAAATGAGATTATAGAGATTTTTAGGGCAGTTATTTTGTTTGTTTTTAAAATGACACAATGCCAAGCTCTATCAAATTGCATCTTTAAAATCGATAGAGATCAGTAATGAATGTTTATTGTCTAATTTGGCTTTCTTAATTTTGTTTAATAATGTTATTGACAGCCTCAGTAGTGTCATGACTCTTCCTAAATCCAAACTGATTTTTATTGAAGTTTGTTTGTTAATTCTATTAATCAAGAGTTTGTTTATAATTTTACCCATAATACTTAGGAAGGTAATAAGTCTATACTTATTTGGGTGTATTATTATTTTTGTTATTCTTTTAAATGATTTTGATACAAACAATTTTCCAATTAGTGGGAAAGCAACCAGTAGTCAAACAACAATTATAAAGAAGTTGAAAGGTTAGTGGTATGACCTCAAGAGTTATGACATTTACTCTAAAGAAACAGAAAGCTTTACTCATAGGTTTAGCCACTAAAATTGAAAAGAAGTAAAAGAATAAAGGAAAGTACAAAGAATCCTACCAAAAGGAGTGGGTAGGGCACTAGCAGAAGAGTTTAGCAACCAACAGTTTATTACTTTTTTAGATTTTACAATTAAGTTGATATCAGTATTATACAAGATTTGTAATTAAACATAAATAATAAGAGTTAAACATAATAAATACAAAATTCAAAACTAATATAATCAAAATGTAAGACAGTTCACCGTAACATAGATCATTTTAACAATTTTTTAAGATATCTAAGTGTAATTTCCTTATCCTTGGAATAACACTGAATTTTATATTATTTATTACATATTTTTATAATAAAAATGTAATGTACTTGCTGTATATATCAAAATTATAATTCACAATAATTTTTGTACATAGTAATAACAATATTGAATTCAGTTTAATTAATTTTACCATTGATTTCTATTATATTATTCTATATACTATTATATAGTAATTCTATTTCATACATCAGATTTATGCATAATTCATCCAATATAACATAAAGATAATATCATTCAGATCAATAGGTATTTCGATAGTAAGTTTTCCATCCCTAGTACCTCAAGTTGAGTATTAAATTTAAGTTTATCATTACTATATGATGAATTATAATTGTTAATTGGTGAACATACAAAACAATTACAAACATAAACAAAACGTTACATACTACGACTAAACCAAAGGACAATTATAGAACAATAATAATATAAATAATATTTGAATATATAATAAATAAAAACAATGATTATCATATATAAACACATAAAATATTAAAAACAACGATATAATAATTTAAATATTAATAAAACAATATAGTAAATTAAACAACAATTTTATATAATATGAATACATTAAGTTATTAAAAGAATAAATAAATATAATTTAGTTAACTCTGATCAGTCTATCTGTACAATTTTGTACCTGCACAGTTGTTTTTGTTCAAATGGCTAACATAGTCACATGAACTTAAGATACTTCTAACTTGTAATTGGCAGCTTGTCCTTCCTGACTTGTGTTTATTATGTTATTTAGCCTTGCAGATGGGAATATTCGTTGTTCTTCCTTCTCCTTGTGTTATCTCTCCAGTAGATATTACATATATGGAAAAGAAAATAATAGGATCACTAAATTGTTGATTTTAAAGCCTCAGTGTTATTTAAGTATTTTATTAATTCCATATATATTATTTTATTATGAATAAAATGATGTAGATCACAAGGCCAGTTTAATTTTTGTGAGATTACAGAGTTTTCAAGTAATTTTCTTTCATTAATAAAATATTTACAATTATCTAAAATAATAACTTATTACAGCTCTAAGACAGGAAAAAACAAATTTATTTGAATTACAAGGCAGTAGCGCTTTCGATTCTCTAGAATCCTCTTCAGCTACTAACGAATTACATAAAATTGTTCTATAGAACACCACGTTTTTACGTTTTACAATTCAAAAATAATGTCGCTATAGAAATGCAATATAATTAGTTTAAAACATAAAATAAGATAATATAAATTTTGTTACAGATTAAAATTGAAGTTTAAAACATTAAATGATATAACAAGAAAATCATAAAAGTTAATTTATAACATATTTAACATTTATGAATAGAAAATAAAATTTAGTTAATTTTCGCACCACTTCCAGGCGTTACTTATACTAGCGGGATCAAGTTTATTAATTGGCTTCTTATTTGTATTGCGTTTAATATAGATGGTTAGTGTTTCAGCAATCCTCCCTCTCATTGGATTGTGCTCCTTGATTAATATTTTGGCATCTTTCCATTTAACTTCCACATCGGAGATGAGATCCCGTTGAGCAAGTGCAGTTGTAGAGGCTTTGCTCTGAATATCTTTCATATGTTCAGGAATGCATTTTTTAAGGGAATGGGCTGTGTAACCTATATAATTACCATTACTGTCATTGTCCTTATCATATATTGGGATTTGGTACACTCCTGGAAAACACAATTCATTAAGTTTATCTTTATCGTTTCTCAGTATATTAAATAAAGTATTTCTTCTATTAAATACAATATGTAATTATTTAATATACTGAGAAACGATAAAGATAAACTTAATGAATTGTGTTTTCCAGCAGTGTACCAAATCTCAATATACGATAAGGACAATGACAGTAATGGTAATTATATAGGTTACACAGCCTGTTCCCTTAAAAAACGCATTCCTGAACATATGATATTCAGAGCAAAGCCTCTACAACTGCACTTGCTCAACGGGATCTCATCTCCGATGTGGAAGTTAAATGGAAAGATGCCAAAATATTGATCAAGGAGCACGATCCAATGAGAGGGAGGATTGCTAAAACACTAACCATCTATACTAAATGCAATACAAATAAGAAGCCGATTAATAAACTTGATCCTGCTAGTATAAGTAACGCCTGGAAGTGGTGCGAAAATTAACTAAATTTTATTTTCTATTTATAAGACGCCTGGAAGTAGTGCGAAAATTAACTAAATTTTATTTTCTATTTATAAATGTTAAATATGTTATAAATTAACTTTTATGATTTTCTTGTTATGTCCTTTTATGTTTTAAACTTCAATTTTAATCTGCAACAAAATTTATATTATCTTATTTTATGTTTTAAACAAATTATATTGCGTTTCTATAGCAACATTATTTTTGAATTGTAAAACATAAAAACGTGGAGTTCTATAGAACAATTGTATGTAATTCGTTAGTAGCTAAAGAGGAGAGGATTCTAGAGAATCGAAAGCGCTATTGCCTTGTATTCGAATAAATTTGTTTTAACTATATTTTACTTACAGCTCTATTACAGGATCCAAATTTTTTTTGGATCCTGTAATCCAAAATCAAAAAATAAAAAAAAAAATTTGGATCCTGTAATAGAGCTGTAAGTAAAATATAATATTGTCTATTTTGTCTGGATTTAGCTGGTGCACTCTGTATAACCCATAAATAAATGTTGCAAAGGTAAAAAGTCATTTTATTTTACTTGGATTCTTATTTACTTACTTATATTTTTGATATTTGGACACCCAAAATAGAATTGATGAGTTGTCAGATGTTCAAGAAATGGCCATCTATTCCCAATGGCAGGATAAAAGGAACTCTATAGTTTGAAATTGCAGCAACCTTAGAAGCTTCATTTCCAAAAGGGAACAAGATCAAAAACATTTTTAAGATTAAATTATTATTTTCTTCTAATTTGGCTGTGTTTTATAAATTTATTTGAATCTAAGATTGTATGTGGATACAAAAAATAGTTTAGTTCGAAATTAAATTCATTGTAAATTAAATTAGAGCAAAAATTATTTTAATTTTTGCTCTAATTTAATTTAAATTTATTAAATTAAATTAGTTCGTAATTAATTAAACAGCTAGGACGTGAATATTCATTCAAAAATGCATATCTGGAGAGGGCTAAACAAACATTTTTGTTTAGCCCTCTTCAGATATGCATTTTTGCTTTGTTTACTTAAACAAAAACAACATATTTAATCATTATCAACTAATTACTTAAACAAAAATATTTTCAGTTTTTGTTTAAGTAATTAGTTAATGATGATTAAATATGTTGATTTTCATATTTGTGGTTGTATTGATGTGAATGACTTTAATGATAAAAAGCAGAGAAATGTATATATCTTAATGGAATTGTGGATCCATTACAAAAATGTTAAAAACATCCTCATGAAAAGTTTTAGTTAGTTAATGATTAAAGTTATTTCAAAATCATGCCTTAGGAGCATTTTAGATGATAATTTTTGTCTTCATAATTTTTTTGTTTTTGAAATTTTACTGATCTATGATATACAAAAACATTGGAATTCACTGTTTAATAGCTCTAAAGAAAATGACAATATTGAATCAATCAACAATAATGGCTAAAACTTATAATTGGTCCAATTAATAGTATATCTTACATAACACAATATATGCAGGGATTTCAAAAATTAATTTAAGACTGTAGTAATTATTTTATTTGATATGCATTTTCAACCCTGTTTTGATGTCAACACAAATACAGTCAAACCTCTTTAAGCCGCCCCTCTATAAACCGCCACCCTCATTATTTGCCTTACTCGGATAAAGCGGTCCGAGTGAATACGCGCGCATCGTCCGAGCGAACTCGGTCCGGGTGTGCTCTGATCGTGTCAATCTAGCTTAAGCTACAGATTATTTCTAATAAATCGAATTCAATATAGTTTACATAGAGTAGTAAATTAATTATTTCCTAGAAAAGTTTACGGCAATTCACACTAAATCATTTCAGAATTCTTAGTAAATTTGCAATCCAATATTCTGTAGCAAAAATGTTATTGTTTCATTAAATAGAAATTGGGTATGACTTCTAATTTGGTTCTTCAAGAGGAAATATTTTGGCTATTTAGATTAATACAGCCAAGGTCTATAAATATATATGGTCATTCCACTCCTACCGATAACAAAAGAAAAAAATGTATGCTATCTTGAAAGTGACAGTATCATGCGCGATACTTTCAAGATATATAGTTATTAGGGTTGCCACTTCAGACTTAGGTCTCATCCGGAGACAATGACCAAAAAAAATCACATAGACAAATGTTTAATTCGATATAGTTCAATACAGTTCTTTAGCAAGTAAGAAATATTTATTCTGGCATAATGTTTTCGGACCATAAGTGGTCCCTCTAGGGTGGCGTTGGAATCGCATTTGAGAACATAACGCTTTCTGGAAACCAATTTTATTTTCAGATTAACAAATCTTATTACAAAATTATATTTATCAGATTGCATCAATAAACATCTTAACAAAAAGTTATAAAATATAAAAATAATATGTATGTACCGGTATCTATTTAATGTGATAAATGAGGGCGAGCAACAGCATTTACAAGGGTTGGATATTTACATCCATTCCTGTTGTAGCTATCCGCAGAATATGTGAAAGAATCTCCAAGGCAAGTTCTGAATCGATTCTTAACTTGAACATTACAACAGTCATTACTTTAAAAACACTTTAGAATAAAAGAACATACAGTCAAACCTCTAAATAATATATATGTACCGGTACCTATTTAATGTGATAAATGAGGGCGAGCAACAGCATTTACAAGGGTTGGATATTTACATCCATTCCTGTTGTAGCTATACGCAGAATATGTGAAAGAATCTCCAAGGCAAGTTCTGAATCGATTCTTAACTATCTTCATGTTAGAAAATGCACTTTACGCAAATAAGTACTACCAAACGTTGATATTACTTTCCGACCAAAATCACAAAAGTTAGGTACTACCAAACATTGATATTACTTTCCGAACAAAATCACAAAAGTTAGGAAAACCGTTCGTTAAACAAAGCAGTTTACCCATGTGATTTTTTATGAAAAAGTCATTTTCCCCACCCTACTAATATACAGTACACGATTTTCATTTTCTATTTTACGTTTTTTCTCACTCATTTCACAAATGCAACGAACTCATGTGTTTTTTAATAAAACTATTATATATAAGTTTATATACCTATCATTAATTATATATTTTCATTTATAAGAAAAAATATTATTTTATTAGAACAAAACACTTGGTGCCTCTCGTCTTGCTGTTATCTGTAGTCATGTGCAAGTTCGCCATATATGAAATCAGACATGGAGGAAGCTATAAACAGCAAACTTTATGACCGCTCTTCCGTTGTATGAGTTTGATTTCATAAATATTCAGATAAAATAGTTTTACTTTTAATTTAGTTTCGGTGAATAGTAGAAGCAAAAGTGAAACTGAAAGTAAACGTTACTTATCATCGTTTGAATAAATTGTGAAACAATGCTTTTAGGGATATACTGTAAATACTGTATATTGATGCAATTCGATGATGTTTAAACGCTGTTTATTAGTAAATATAACTATGAATCATTTTTAAATAAGCGATTCATTACTTTTTAATATAATGATCTGAATTTAAAATATTTAATTATATAATAACGCAATCTTTAACTTTTGGTTTGCTTTATGAATAACAAAAACTTCTTTATTAGACAATTATTAACATAATTAGTCACAAACATAGGAAATGATCGAATTTAAATTATATAGAATTATTAATTTTCATTATTTTGATCAATGTGTTATTTTAATCAACTTTAAATTAATTTTAATTAATTATGTATAGTATTTATAATCAATCATAAAAATAAAATAATAAAGAAAGAAAAAGGAAACTAATATTAGACTAATTACTAATAATATTAATATTAATCTTTTAATATTAATTTGATCAAAAATAATTCCAATATGTTATGAAGATTATTAGTTATTTCATATCCTGCAGTTCTACTACAGTATTGTACTTAATTAGATCGTGAATTATAATAGCTACTTAGGTTTTTAGATGATTTATTTTATACTGTACTATATTTAATTGTTGAATTATTTATTTATTGTAATATTATTGATAAAAGAAATTGTCATTTAAAATAAAAAAGGCAGAGAGCGCTATTTTAGCTAATATCCATATATGTAATTTATTTATTAGTCCGTAACGTAATAAAAATATTTCGAGTTCATTGGTTCAGTCTGGTTTATCGATAATGAAAGAAGTACAGAAAATCGAACCATTTCACACACCTCCAAAATGGAATTATACGATTGGCTATACTTGAACACGTGGAATTTCCGCATGTTCTCCTTGACCAGAAATATGTAAAATTGTCATCACGCTATAGAATTGTTCATTCGATTTGAGGTAAGGAAATGTTTCTCTTTTATAATTTCAATATGTTACAGATTAATTGAATTGTATTTTTATATTTTCATTATATGATCTAATCTGATTCATAATATCTAATTAAATGTAAATATGTCATCATTTAAAAATAATTGATATGTCATTATTGATCGATTTTTATTATAATATGAAATTTTTATACTTGAAATGTCATTATTGATCGATATTTTTATTATATAATATAAAAGTTTTGTTTACCTGAAATGATAAACTGTATTAAGATAATATAGAAACTATTTAAATGGTTTTTATATATCTTAAAATTTTACATCTCGTTTTTAAGATTTTTATTTTTATTTTAAATTATTAAAATATCAAGAAATTATAATTTATCACTATTTTTAAGATGTCAATTTTGGCACAGTTGTTGTTTTTTAATTTGAACAATAGGATTGTGATTTAGATCACATTTCTTTTGTATTGTACTATATTTGAAAATTAGGTCAGAAAGGATAAAAAAAAAGTAAAGGCACTAGAGATATCAATTATATTCTAAATAATATAAAATTATTTATATATTTATTAGCAGTTCTGAAACAATATATAATATTAATAATAATAATATATGTTAAGTTTCAAAAAATAAAGGGCAGAAATAAAGTTTTTTTAAAAAGTACCAATAAATGATAATTTTTTTAACAGAACATTTTTTGATAGTTCCCTATTTTTTATATATCCATTGCATGAATTGAAAACATAAAAAATTATATATATTTTATTTTATACATTATAATATTTAATTAAGACACTTGTTAAAAATTAACAAGAAGATTTTTATCCCTTGCATTCCTGTCTAATTCAAATATATACTGTATGTGATATAATTTACTACGAAGTTATATTATCTTATTACTGTAATTTCTTTTCACTGATTGAAAAAATAATTGAAGCAAAGATAAAAATTAATGCTTTCTTTTTGTTTTTTAAATTTTAATAATTTTTAATAATTGTTTCCCAGGATTAAATATAAATATGATTAGCATCATTCAAAATATTGGTTCATCTGTTCTTCAGAATGTTAATAAAAATTTTACGAAATTATTGCATTTTGAGAAACATATAAAATTTCCAATTGGATGTCGAACTTATAACGGAATTAACGATATTGCAAGAGAAGAAGAAGAACCACGAATTCTTATAACAGGTAATTTTATTTTAAAAACATCTATATTATCAGTTAAAAGCAGATTAAGCTTTAGCTTTTTTTAATCTAATCTGCAAATTAAAATAATAATGCATTCAGAATTTTAAAGATAAAAATTTATTATAGATTTTTTCTGTGTCACACAAATTGGTATTAAATTGTGTCATTTTTAATATTCTCTATCATTGAAAATAAAATGAACAGTTACACACAAATTTATTATGGATGAATATTTATTATTTGCCAGGTCAGTTATTTGATGTTAATACGTAATGCAAATATCTCAATATTATAACTTTTATGAGCTTTGTATAATTGCCATCAATTACCAGATTATTTATTAATTATTCTAGAGATGCTGAATAATGACAAATAGACTGATCTTTGTTCACTTAATCGATGTGAAATGGAATGGCCCGAATAGAAATATATCATTAAAGTCAAAGTGCCATTAAACAAGAAAATGATGTGTTTAGGACTTACTCAAAGTCTTGATAAACAAGAATTTACTGTAATAAAAATTATAACAATTTGAAATTGAAAATTTGCTAAAATTAATTAAAAAAGGCGAATTTTAATAGTATAGTATGGCATATATCTTCAGACATGTTGTGCCTTATGCATACATATATCTTCATTTCTGACTATTTTTTAGTTTTCAATTTATGTATGAACTTTTATTAATAAAATATTAATTTTATATACCATATAATATATTCTTGTATGAGCCGATCGTCAACTTTCAAGTGTTAGAATAATATGATATTCATGAAATAAATTGATAATTTCATTTATAGTTTTATAAATTTTCCAAATCCTGTACACTATTGAAATAAATAAGGCCACTTTAACGAATTGCCCGACTTGAAGCATTAAAACATTGTGATGCGATACAATACGACGATAAAGTTGGACACGATCGCGTCTCTCTATAATACGATTTTATTGAAATGTTTGTTAAGCAGAAAATATAAAAAAAAAAATATAAAAATATTTTATCATTCTCGAATCTCAACAGAAATATTTACAAAATTTTATTAAGCAGAAAATATCAAAAAAAATATAAAAATATTTTATCATTCTCGAATCTCAACAGAAATATTTACAAAATTTATACGATAAAAAAAAGTCAACAGAAATTTTTCTGCAATTGACGGGAATGGAAAGTCTCCGTGGTGTACCTGGGATCGTCAAAAATGCAAATATGATATCCGAAATAAGCTGAAAAATAATCATCATGTATTTTTTTAAGATTTCAACTATCCGAAAATGCATAAACTGTCAATCAGAAACATTGGATATTGCTATATTTCCATTTAACATTAATTGATGATATATAGATGCAGGTTGGAGTCGGCAGCGCAACATGCTCGATCACTTCGGGATAAGATAAAATTTTACCTGGTATTGTATTAAATGAATTATTGCAAAATTTTCTTCCTGACATTTGGGAGATGCATTCAATAAGTTATGGTTTTGCTTATTACTTCAAATTCTCCAGCCAAAAATATAATATTTCAATGGTTTTGCTTATTACTTCAATTTCTCCATAAAAAAAAAGTTGATTTTTTTATCCTCGTATAAGCCGACCCCCAGTTCAGAAAATTTTTTTGAGAAAAAACCTAGGCTTATACACGAGTACATACGGTATATTAGAGTAAAAAAATTAAGTTTGAAATATATAAATGCTAATATAATATCATATATGTCTAAGATTGAATAATAAAATATAAACTTAAAAACATATATAAACATTTTAAAAGAGTCTTCAAAAAGAAAACTTTCTTTTTGATATTTAGGAACAACAAAGATACATATGGAAAAGAAAAAAAAGCAAGTGTTTATGAAATCCTAATTTCCAATCTAGAATACAGAGTGAATGAACACAATAAAAATATTGAAGAGTGAAACTAGTATTGGGCTCAGTATTAGAGCATTAGAATACAACATAAATATTAGGCTGAAGGAAACAAGCATGTCAAGCACAAAAATGAAGGGATCATTGCAGAATTGATTGAAATAATTAAAAAATATAAAAACAATTGCATTATCAATAGTAATGATTCAAGTTCTCTTTCTCACACATGGAAGTGATCAGTAAATATTTTGTAAAATATTTACTAAACAAAACTTTATACTGATATAGTAAGTGTTATCCCCTTTTTTCAATGTATGTATCATGATAATATCAAGTAAGATTTAACAGTTTAATGTTTATATCTGTTTTTAAATCTATTTTTATATATACAAATGATGAAGGGCAATTCCCTGCTATATTTTTATTATCCAGTCTTAGACATGTGTGATATTATATTCACATTTATGTATTTCAAACTTAATCTTTCTTATTTTAATGTTATATATTGGAGGTATTTTGTGATCATGCATTTTCAAAGTCAAATTTTAATAATATTGGCTGAGAACTTTTTAAATGTCCATTATATGTTTTATTTATTTTAAATTTGTGTTAAATATCAATTCTGTTTAAGATACTTTTATCGATATGTGTTTGCAATTTTACATTAATGTATTGTATGTCTGTTTTTTCACAGAACATGTGTAAATGGAAGGATAAAAATCCATACCTTATAAATATATTTATCTTGTAATTGTTTGTATTAGACCCGATAATGGTCCTAAAGGAGAGTTGAAAATATTTGCCAAATAAAGTAATTTCTGTAGTCTTGAGCTAGTTTTTGAACTTACTGTTTTACAATAGTGCAGAAGCAGAGAAATGCAAAGATATATATATATATATATATAGGTAAATTGTACTTCTAAATTTAATATAAGAATAAATTTCAAGTTATGAACAAAACTTGCAAATTATATTATAATTCAAAGAATAAAAAAGAATTGTGATTTTTGATATTTTCTTCAATTATCATAATTCTTCCAAAAATTTCAATGTTGGAATAGCATCTTCAGCAGTATATATTTAGCAGGTTTTTATATATATATAAATTTCATTGAGATTCGAACCTGCATTATTCACACAGTAATCACCTATGCTGTCAAAGATGCTATTTCAAAAATTGAAATTTTTGGAGGAATTATGGTAATTAAAGAAAATGTCAAAAATCACAAAATTTAAAAATTTATTAAAAAAATTGATTGAATGTCTATAGCTAAAATTTTGTCAGCTGAATCAAAACATGGACATGTAAAATTTCATCCAAATCAATGAATCATAGCTGACCAAGTCCCCTTGTTAGATATTTATTTGATATTAATTACCTTTGTTTTTTCAAAAAAATGCAGGCTATAAAAGAAAGCTATAGATTATTGGTATTCACTTGAAAATTTGAGCAAACTAATCTTATTGAAAAAGTTAAGCATTATTATAAAAAATAGTAAATTTCATATAGCGAATGAAAACATTATAATCATTTTTATAATAGTTCTTTGAAAACTCTGTAATGTAATTAATAAAGCAAACTTTACCTGAGGATGTCTTGATGTATTAAGGGATGATGTAGTAAATGGTACTGTTTGATGACCTGGACTGGCATTTGATGAATGTATAGAAGCTTGACTTGGTGCTGGACTTGGAGTAAGGGGAAGGCTACTTGAGCCAATTGTAGCAACTGGACTATGACCTGGTGCTGGACTTTTCTGATAATTAGATTCCTATAAGTAAAAAATTATTATTATTATTATTATTACAAAAGCAACATTTTTAAAGATTGCTATATTAAATTTTAAATAAATATAATGAAATTCAAAATTTATTATAAAATATTAATTAAAAAGACTTAATAAAATTAACCATTGCAATTCAGAATAAATTTGATATGTCAGTTTTCAATTCTATTTTCAATATTTATCTTATATAAACATTTTATAATTATTAGAAAGTAAAAGAAAGCAATATAAGATAGTAAACAAAAATCAGTTTATTTTCTAAGTAGCTTTTTTCATTATAGGTTAATAATAACAGTCAAATTATTTAATTTTCGCATCACTTCAGTGGTTTAAAAAGTTTTCTGTGTGATTATTTTAAAATAAAATTCAAAACTAGAAACAATTAATATAACAAAATCCTTATAACTGCTGATTCAGTTTCCATGGTTTCATTTAATTGCAGTTTGAAAAATTAAATATAAAATTCTATAAATATAGTATACATTCAAAATTTAAGCTCATTTCATCTCATTATGTAAGTATTATGTCATCATTGCAAGAAGAAGAACAAAGTGGAAGAAGGATATGTCATATACAATACAACAGTATAATAAATATTTTAGAGAGAGAGAGAGAGAGAGAGAGAGAGAGAGAGAGAGACTATATTCACATAACTTTTATCATTATAATTGTTCTTCTTTATTATTAGTTATTGTTGTTAATGTCTTATTGTACACTAATTTATAAATTAATTTTATATTACAATTAATCTCAATTGTTATCATAAATATGTCAACATGTACAGTCTATGACAGAAAGATTTTGACATCTACCATAGGAGCTGTATTAGAGGAAGTAGTTTTGATTGTAAAGTCTGGAAAATCTCCACACAGCAGCTTGTAATGAAGTAGACTGTTCTTACTATGGTAGAAATAGGAGTTGGGAATATTTCACAGAGGGGAGAATTTCTATGTATTTGACCCATGGATAATGCGATCTATATTCTTCTTTCACTTTCCATTTTATTAAACACAGAAGACAATTTTATTTTATATTATGCTCTTTACAAATTATAAAATAGAAGACAATTTTATTTTTTTATTATGCTCTTTACAAGTTATAAAAACTCAGTATTGAAATTACATCATTATAGTGTAGATAATTGTATCGTTTAGTTTTTTGTTCTGTGAATATAGAAGTGAAAATTTCTAAGTTTATGTATTGAAATTATTATCATTATAGTTTAGATAATTGTATAATGTTTTTTTGTTCTGTTAATATAGAAGAAGTGAAAATTTCTAAGTTTAAAAATCTTATTTCGATATGATTTTTTCATATAAAATTTGTTTTTAATTGTAAGATAAAAAATACACATTAAACACTCAAAAGTTCGTTTATTTTAAGTATTTTCAGATTTGCATATAATAAAAATATGAAACTGTATAATACATAACATATTATTTAATGGGCAAAGCCTAGAACTTTGGTGAAGTTGAAAAACAATTTTTTTTATAATTTGCTATTCTTCGAATTCTTAATATTGAAATACATTGCTGTAAAACATTATTATACACTAGGTAATGGTTATAGAATAGCTTGAGAGAATTGCCTTTAACATATTTACAGATTCCAGTTTATGAAGAATGCAAGCGGGCCCTTTAGACATAGTAGGTGGCATTTTGAAATAATTTGCACTCAACTTGAACAACCTAGTTAAATACGGTATTAAACAACACTTCGGCATGCAACACATCTTATTACTTAATAATTCAGTTATTGCCAGTAAAGTTATGATCCTAATTTATTTCATTAATATTTTTACGCTACTTAATGTATAAATAAAAGTTAAGAGCAAAACATAGTAAACGAAATCGCTTTTTTGCATGTAAACGCTTAAATATGCAATATTCCTTCCACTCCCCATTGCTAATCAACTGATGGAATGGTTGCAACCCACACTGTAGCCTAAAACGATCAACAACTGCAGTAATGACTCAATCAGTTTTTGCGTATTGTATGAAAGCCGAACCTTTCCGCTGATGTCAAAACCTTTCTGTCATAGACTGTACATTATTCAGTGTTTGCTATCATCTTTGGATTCAGACATCTGCTGGGAGGTTTGAATCTATCATCTTGGATACAGGATCCTATTATATGTGTTTAATAAGAAGTGGGATGAAATTATGCATTGGATCCTATTATATTCTGAAAGATATAACAAAAGCCAATGTTAATATAGCAGATTGTAATTATTAACTGTACTATAACTGCATAACAAATTATAGAGATACATGTGTTCATTGTTAAGCATACTTCAAGTTGGGATATCTACCCTTAAAATTTTAAAATGTTTATACTAAGATGTTATTGCCGCATTAATTACATATTCAAAAAATTCTGATATTAGTGACATGTAATTATATACTTTAGAAAGGATTCTTGTACACTGCACAATTTGGCATCAACTAGATTAGATTTTTAGAGGGATCTACTACAAGTGACTAATTATTTTGAAATATTTTGTTATCCATTCATTAGTACTACCTTACTAATTCAGAAAAGTCTTTAGAAGGTTTTTTGATATACAAATCCATTTTAAAAATACTAAGCAGTTCGATCACCGCTGTGTAATTATGCATTTTTTTAAAACAACTTTTATTAAAATATCGTGTCATGTGATATCTCATGACAGAATTTGAGAGGTCATACGTATTTTCCATCTCATTCTATTGTTTCATGTGCCGAAACCAAAATAGATGTGGTATTCTAACAATTAAATTTCCATAATGTTATGTGAAGTCTTTAGGATTGTCACATCAATTTATTTGAGAATAATGTCTGTCAGATTATATAAATTTTGGGAATGTTATATCATAAATTATCAATGTTATAATAGAATATTAGTATATTATCAATATGCATAAAAAGTATACATAATTAACATATATTTTTATGTGTAGACAATTAAGTATTTTGTTATCAAAAATATACTGACATTCTATTCTAACATCAACAATTTTAACATTTCATAATTGTTGATACATTTCATTTATGAATATAATTTTTATACAATCTGATAGACCTTATCTTCAAATAAAGATGATAATATGACTTTCCTATATACTTTACATAACATTTAACTGTTTAGGTACTAATGTCAGTTTTTGATTTCAACAATGAAACAAATAAAACAAGAGAAAATAATGCAAAAAATGTAAAGCAATTAGTAGATCATGTACAGCTTTAAAATTCTGCATGAGATAACATGTGATGTAATATTATGATAAAAAGTTGTTATAAAAATACTTAATTATGCATCATTAACATTGGAAATTTGATCTACAATATTAACATAGCACTAATGATGGATAATAAAATATTTCAAAATAAATAGTAACTTAGAGTAGATCCACCAGCTTAACATCAAGTTAGGCAGCCTACATGAGGCTGCCTAATCTAAGAATGTTTTGTGCAGTCTTGTTGAACTTTTGTTTTGGTATAATATTACATTATAAGAAATGCTATTTACCGTATTTTCCTGTATATAATCCGCGGATTATGTGTTAAAAAAGTTTCAAATTTCAACATCTTAAAAATCAACTATGAACTGAAAACTTAAAAAATTAATTTAAATTCAATAAAAATAAATTGTATTGAGTAATGCCCACTCCTCACGAGATTGATTTTCTTGTTGTAGGAGACACGCTATGGTAGATTTTGGTTTATCTTAGCGAGTCTACAATGGCTTGTATTAAATGGCTGGCTCTTAATTTTATTCAACAAAGCAATTTTACTTGAGTGTAAAATCCTTTCTTGACATCTTAGCAAAGATTAGTGTATGTATGTGTAGCCATATTTTCAAAAAATCCCTAAAATATATCAAAAATTGAAAATTCCTTTTCTGCTACTGTCCCAATTAAGCATTTAAATTATGTATTAGTTTATTAGTTTAGTTTCCGTTCTTTGAGATTTGATCCAATTACGCGGCTGTCCCAATTAAGTAGAATCCACTGTATATAACCTATTTACAAGATATGATATATACAACAACTATCATATTATAATGCATATGCCAAAATCAATGATATATTAATATATAAAACAGTAATACTAAACTATATATTCATTTATAAAAGATGATTTTTAAGATGTTTTTCATAGCAAAACTTTTATATAAAGTTTTGCTATGAACTGAAAACTTAAAAAATTAATTTAAATTCAATAAAAATAAATTGTATTGAGTATTACTTAATATAATTAATCAATAATATTGCAATAAAAACTGAAATGAATATAAGCATTTAAATTTATTCAAACATCCATTAGGCTTAACATATATCTGTTTGATATTATTGTATTGGCGAGTAGGGTGTGGCTGTCAATGGGTTAAGATTGGGGATCCTTTAGTCATTTCTTATGACACACAGATCAGAGAGTTGGTATTCTGTCACCCATCCAGCAGGATGGAGATGATGGCTATCCCATATATATAGAAGAAAATCAGGAAATGGCTGTTTTACAGCCAGGATTAAAAAGTGCATTGAAGGATGTTACCAAAAACTGTAATTGACAACAGATGGGTTGTTGCTTACAACTCTCTATTGAGTAAAATGTTCCATGCCCATATAAATGTAGAATGGTGCCATTCTGTCAAGGCAATCAAATATATTTGTAAGTACTGCATATTTACAAAAGGTAGTGATCAAGTGTTTTTAAACTTAATAAAAATGGGACTGTCTTAAATGAAATACATGTGTCCCTCGCTTTATGTGATTAATTGGTTCTATGAAATAATTGCATAAAGTGAGTTGAGTTAGCATGTGTGAGATAGAGATAGGGGGTTTCCTTCAAAAGGATAAAAAAAATGAAAACTTTACATTTGTGAGCAAAAGGAATTTTAATGATTGAATTATTTAAACTTATAAACAAAATACACAAATTATAATGAATGAATGGTTGAATGATGAATTTAATTAATACAATGTCAAACACCTAAACATTACATACTTCTGACAACCTTTAATTTGATGATGAATGGACTGGGTCTGGTGAGTCTGGATCATCACTTTTTTGCTCTCTTGAAATCCCTAGATGATAGGCTAATGATGATCTTTTTAATGAAACAGTCACATCTCAGTTGATGAGCAGGATGGTTTTCTATAAAGCTCTTTGTAGCAAGCCAAAGAATTCTGAATTTCTCTTGCAACTTTGGTGCTTTTAGTTTCATTAGGATCATTTTCTTCAATTATTCTGATGACACTCAATGTGTTTAAAAAATTCAGTCATTTGTTTTGTTGTAAGGTATTTGATGGGCTCAGTAATAAAGAGCTGCTGATTTCTGAAAATGGAAAACAACATGAAAGATGTTGCTTCCATTTCCAGAAGCTTTTCATTAGAGAACTCTGATAAGTGGTACTTGAGTTCATCCAAATGAGACAATTTTTAAATGAAAATTCTTTTTAATTTAAAAAATTAATTTACTTTTTAAAATCATATTACAGCAAAAATGTGTAAAGTGAGATTGAGTTATAATGAGGGATATCTGTATAGACATTTCAATTGGACAGGTATTTCAGCACTAATGAAGTTGTTAGGTATATTAGATTTCTCTATCAATAAAAGATACTCCACAGTAGTACATCATAATGTACTTGAAAATGGCCAAAGGATTTATTTCACTCCAAATAATTTGCAAAAGAAATTTAATGCACCACAAAAAACAACATATATAACATTCTTTTATCTTTGTTAATAGAATCCTTTTACAAAGATCATTCTATATTATGATGTTGCAAAATATTTCACATGGAATTTGTATCAAAGAAAACTTTTGAAAAGTGCAAACAAGGGAGTGAAATGAAAGATCATCCAAGAATAAGAGCAAATCAAGCTCTTGGCAATGTTTATACTGTTCATCCATCAAATGCTAAGTACTTTTATTTGCATATGCTGCTTCATGTCGTCGATGACCATTATCATTTAATGACTTGAGAACTGTAAATGAACACATTTGTGAAATATTCAGGGAAACATGCCAAAAGCAAGGACTTTTAGAACGTGATCAGCATTGAGATATGGGATTACATAAGGCTTCAGTCTCCCAGTCACCAAAGTGAGTGTGATATCTTTTTGCTATTGTGTTAACAAATTGTGCTATTTCTAACCCTCTATCTTTAGGAAAGGTACTGAAATGTCATGATTGGGGACATTTTATACCAGTTTTGCAGATAACAAAAAACTGTGATATTTAATTTCTTTGATCTTCAACAAAGCCCTGATGCTTTCAGAAGATATGTATCTTTCAATAATTTGGAAATCTATTAATATATTTGGCTTGCCTTCACAAGAAAGACTTACCAAATAACCATCTCTGTTCTGAAATTTTACATGAAAAAATTTACAACATTGATCAACTTGCCACATGTGTTTCTTACAATGTGCCATTTCCAATGCTAGACCAAAGAGATGTTTAACAATGCCATTTTACATTTTATCAGTGAAAAAAAAGAAAAATTTTTTTCTAGATGCCTAATGGAATAGAGAAAACTTTTCTTTAAACTTGCTATTAGCCAAGACTTGTCAACAAGAAAAGATTGCACTTGCAGTGATATCATTTGAAATTCTACTCTGCTTGAAGAAGGCCAAATTACACATTCTACCTTTAAATTGTCTCCATCATTGATCTATGATAACATTCCTGTCTGCGACATTACTAAAGGATCAGGATGAGCTAAGGTGCTCCAGAAATGTATTATAATCATTTGGGATGAGTGTAATATGGTTCACAAAAAGCATTGGGGGCTTTGGACTGAACTCTCAAAGATATTTGCCATAACAATTTCTTATTGAGTGGATTAGTTGTTTTGACAAGGGACTTTCAATGAATTTTGCCCATTATTCCAAGATCGACACCAGTTGATGAATTCAATGCATGTATCAAATCATCCTGTCTTTGAAGGAATATTAAAAAAAAATACTGTCAACTAATATGAGAGTTCATTTATTTGGTGATATTTCAATTACATTTTTTTAATGAACAGCTGCTTAATAATCCCAGTAGTGGTTTCTTGGACTCTCAGTCTGAAGTTTAAAATGAACTCATTAGGAAAATTGAATAAATTTTTTTGAAAAATTAGAATTCTCCTAAATTCCTAAATCCTTTCCAATGAATTCTGTGCATTTCGCAAAACATTAAAATCAACCAATAAAAAATTCCATGAACTGACAGCCCAATATGAAATCTGTCTTGATGCAAAATTTGGTATATTTTCATAATAAATAGTTTCTAAAAATAGGTCACCTTTTCACAGTGTGATTATCACTTGTTTCGCATCACTTTATGACATGTATAAACAAACTATAAAATTTCTAATTAGATAAAAGTTTTCTGAATAAATATAATTTTTATTTTTATATACTTTAATATATTATTAATCTGACATCATATTTTTATTTAAGCTCTTTGTTAAATTATGAATAATGATTTAACATTCCTTTGCATGGCTATATCTTTCTTCTAATTATACTAATAAATTTATTAAAGATTTCATAAAATTTTTAATAGAAATTGCTTAATGTTTACTTATACAATTTAAAATAAATATTAGAAGATAAATTAATAAACAATACTTGAAGAAATGATTGCTTAGTTTTAAACAGAAATGATGTACCCTTATCATAAATTCTAAACCCCAGTATCACAATATATAGTGTTTAATATATACCCA
The DNA here is from genome assembly GCA_000484575.1 of Olivierus martensii. Classification (NCBI taxonomy): domain Eukaryota; kingdom Metazoa; phylum Arthropoda; class Arachnida; order Scorpiones; family Buthidae; genus Olivierus; species Olivierus martensii. The sequence goes on from AYEL01084355.1 coordinate 25,728, forward strand.
ACTTTTCTCTTAAAAAAAAAAAAACAAATTATTTTGTTAATCTTAATTGTAATGAAAAATTGAATTTTTGAATCTATTTATCTTCATAATTTGCATGTTACACATCAAATTAAAAAAAAATTCATAAAATAAGGAGATTTTGTTTTGATTGGGAATTCTTACAAAATATGCATATAAATATTGGGTTGTTCGGAAAGTAATTTTATTTTTCTCCCATGAATGGCGTTAGCTGTATTTTTACTGCCAATTTCATTCTGTCCTATTGTCATTATAAATTTTGACAGCTGACATTTCACGGTATACTTATAAAAAATGTTTTTTGATTCTGTGCATTTGTTTTTTTTTTTATTTCATATCAAAAATGGAAAACAAAAAAGAGTATTTTCAGCATATTTTGTTTTTTTAATACCGAAAAGGTAAGAATGCTATTAAGCAATGAAAAAGTTATGTGAAGTGTATGGAGAAGATGTGTTAACATATTTACCTCTTAAACTACTGCTTCTACTCGTATTCATACTACTTACTTTTACATTCAAGCACTATCAGCAGTTGAGTCTATTATGTTTTGCTCAGTAGCTAATGTTTTCGGTATTTATTATACCATCTTCAGGCTACATCTCAAATCGAACTGCGTTCTTTATTCTATAATGTTCTATTCGAAAACGAACTTTTATAACAGGAATAAAATAAACAAAATAAAAATAAAAAATAACTAAAAAATAAAAAAACGGTTGCCATGGTGCTAAAACTATCAGCTGTATCACAATGTTTCCATTTTTTAAACACCCGACGCTCACAAACTCTAGACGTTGCTACTTCCGGTTTCCTATTACGTCTATCGCGTAATTCCAAGACGGGGGGAGGTCTATTGCCGTCCTATCATTTAGTAAACATTCTTTGTTTTGCCTAGATCTTATTTCCATGGTTTCTGTGGTAAGGGCTTGTTTACTACGTTTAGCGGTCTAATAATTTTCGTTTCTTCCCACTTTATCATTACGTCACTACTATATGCCTCAGTCGCCAACGCTGTTGTTAATCTCCCTTTCTTTAAATCCACTTTGTGCTCTTTAATTCTTTGTGCTAGGGTCCTAATGGTGACACCTATGTACGATGCAGTCGATCTTGTGTCTTTCTTTTCAACTTTGGTATCCTTGTTTCTCCATATCTTTCTTGGGGTCTTTCTCGTTTCTAAGTAGGTCAAATATTGTCGGTTCTCTTTGTATAGCCACCTTTTTATTTAATTTTTTAGCAGCTTTATCCACAAAATTATAGTTCTTTAAGCTATAGGGGGCTACTATATACCCTTCTTGCGGTGTTGATTGTCCTTCACTCTGTACTTGGTTATTGCTTGTTCTATTGAGTTTTTGTTGGACTTCCTTCTTTATGCTTTCCATAAATGCTCTCGTATAACCGTGCATTTTTCCCACTTGTCTGATGTAATCTAACTCCTTCATTAGGTCAGAATTTTCTGTGCAGTATAGGATGGCTCTCTTGTAATAGTATCTAAAAGCTGCTTTCTTATATGTGTACGGGTCTTGAGACCAATTCGGTATAATTATTGGTTCGTTTGCTGGCTTCCGGTACATTGCCATCTTCAACCTCCCATTCATATTTGTTATATATTGATATTGATATATTTTATAGATATTACATACATTATTTGCCACGGGTCCTACTTCCAATTCAGAAACAGAGTTTACGAACAAAATACAGGGGTGCCCATAGGAAGCCCAATGGCAGGCCCCCTGGCGGAAATCATACTTAGGAAGGTTGAAAGCCAAGTAATACCAAGATTCAAACCAAAAATAAGACTCTACATTAGATACGTGGATGGTCATGGTGATTTGGAATAGCAATGATAATGATGAAATTCTATCACAGTTATTTACTAAAGACTTCAGCATAGATAGCTATGGTCTGACCCTAAAGGAGGAGCAAAACAGTTGCCACAACATACATTATTTGGATATTGATATAACAAATATGAATGGGAGGTTGAAGACGGCGGTGTACCGGAAGCCAGCGTATGAACCAATAATTATACCGAATTGGTCCCAAGACCCGTACACATATAAGAAAGCAGCTTTTAGATACTATTACAAGAGAGCCATCCTATACTGCACAGAAAATTCTGACCTAATGAAGGAGTTAGATTACATCAGACAAGTGGGAAAAATGCACGGTTATACGAGAGCATTTATGGAAAGCATAAAGAAGGAAGTCCAACAAAAACTCAATAGAACAAGCAATAACCAAGTACAGAGTGAAGGACAATCAACACCACAAGAAGGGTATATAGTAGCCCCCTATAGCTTAAAGAACTATAATTTTGTGGATAAAGCTGCTAAAAAATTAAATAAAAAGGTGGCTTTACAAAGAGAACCGACAATATTCGACCTACTTAGAAACGAGAAAGACCCCAAGAAAGATATGGAAAAACAAGGTGTATACATGATACCAGTTGAAAAGAAAGACACAAGATCGACCGCATTGTACATAGGTGTCACCACTAGGACCCTAGCACAAAGAATTAAAGAGCACAAAGTGGATTTAAAAAAAGGTTGATTAACAGCAGCGTTGGCGACTGAGGCATATACTAGTGATGTAATGATATAGTGGGAAGAAACAAAAATTATTAGACCGCTAAAACGTAGTAAACAAGCCCTTACCACAGAAACCATAGAAATAAGATCTAGGCAAAACAAAGAATGTTTACTAAATGATAGGACGGCAATAGACCTCTCCTTGTCTTGGAACTACGTGATAGATGTAATAGGAAACCGGAAGTAGCAACGTCTAGAGCAAGGGTGTCAAACTCGCGGCCCGCGGGCTGCATTCGGCCCATAATGACTATATTTGCGGCCCAGCCAACAAAACGTACACAATAATAATAATGACGATGTAGTGCAAGGGTGTCAAACTCGCGGCCAGCGGGCCACATGCGGCCCATAATGACTATATTTGCGGTCCAGCCAACAAAACGTACACAATAATAATAATGACCATATTTTGTTCAATGTGTGCAAGTAATAGTGAAATTACGCGAAGCGTACCATTCACCTTCCCCTTTAATATTAGCAGCTTATATTTCAGCAACCTACTGTTTATATTTTAGATCCAATATCATCATCAGATCCAAAATTAACGACGCTCACCTTGGATCAATTTTAAAAGTAATCACTGCGAGCAATGTTTCTCCCGATGTAGGAAAGATAATAGGTAAACAAACCGTTTCTCTGAAATTTATATTCATGCTCTCTAAATGAAGGCAAAATTCATAGAAGTTGGCGTGCCTGAATTTTATAGATATTTACCAGCCAGGCTTGAAAATACACGAGATTTGCATGTGAAATCATTTCCATGTTTGGAAATACTTATCGGTTCGAGCAATTATTTACACTTATGAAAGGAAATAAGTCTCCTGTCAGATCCAGAATTAACGACGCTCACCTTGGATCAATTTTGAAAGTAATTACTGCGAGCAATATTTCTCCCGAAGTAGGAAAAATAATAGCGGAGAAGAGATGCCAAGTGTCAGGAAGAAAACATTAAATTTTCCTTTTTTTATTTCTGTACTTTTCAAAATAAATTTATGTTTCTATGAATATTGAAGTTTTTTTTTTGCGGCCCACCTAAACTTAAACCTTTTTATTTTGGCCCATGCTAGCCTTTGAGTTTGGCACCCTTGGTGTAGTGATTAACCTTGGTGTAGTGGTGGTGATTAAGGTGCTTCCATGTGGAGCTGAATGTTGTAAGTTCGAGCCTCGCTGGCGTACCTTGTTATTTTTTAGTTATTTTTTATTTTTATTTTGTTTATTTTATTCCTATTATAAAAGTTCGTTTTCGAATAGAACATTATAGAATAAAGAACGCAGTTCGATTTGAGATGTAGCCTGAAGATGGTATAATAAATACTGAAAACGTTAGCTACTGAGCAAAACATAATAGACTCAACTGCTGATAGTGCTTGAATATAAAAGTAAGTAGTATGAATACGAGTAGAAGCAGTAGTTTAAGAGATAAATATATTATTGTATTTTACTTATGTGTTAACAGAACGTCAGTGCCAAAAACTGGTTTGCAAAATTTTGTTTTGACAATTTCTATATTAAACATGCACCACTTGTTGAAAAGTCAATTGAAGTTGATGATGACAAAATAAAGGCACTGGCTGAAGCTTATTGCTGATCATGCTTCAACATGAAAAATTGCTACAAGATTGAATTTGTCGAATTCAGCTGTTCATGACCATTTGAAATGACTTGGTTTCATTTCAAAGCTCAACATTTCAGTTCCACATGTTCTCAAAGAAAGATTTGCTCCATTGCATTGACATCTGGATTTGCTGCGAAAAACATGAAGAAAATGATTCCTTTCTGAAGCAAATCATAACTGGTAATGAAAAATGGATTGTTTACAACAATGTTGAATGCAAGCAATCATGGAGCAGAAGAGATGAGCCAGCTCAAAGCACTTTAAAAGCAGATATTCATAAAAAAAAAGTGATTTTTTTTGTTTGGTGGAATTTCAAGGGAATTATTATTTTTGAACTTCTACCAGACAATTCCACAATTAATTTGGAAGTGTACTGCCACAAATTGAACAAATTGTGTGATTCCATCAAAAAAAAGAGGCCAGAATTGATTAACAGAAAAGGCGTAGAGTTTCACAATGTGAGATTCCATCAAAAAAAAGAGGCCAGAATTGATTAACAGAAAAGGCGTAGAGTTTCACAATGATAATGCCAGACTTCACACAAGTATGACGACTCGCCAGAAGCTGTTACCGCTTCGATGGATGTGCTAGCACACTCATCATGTTTGCCAGATGGCAGCCTCCGATTATTATTTATTCTGGTCGGTCTTTAAAGAATTCTTTAGACGGCAAAACGTTTAGTTCAAATGAACATATCAAAAATCACTTGATTCAGTTTTTTGCAAGCAAAGAACTGAAATTCTACAAATATGGAATGATGCTACTACCAGAAAGATGGCAAAATGTATTGGATTAAAATGGTCAATATATAATTAAATAAAATATTTATATACTATAAAAAAAGTTGTTCATTTTCATGAAAAAACGAAATTACTTTCCGAACAACCCAATCCATTCATTTTCATCGGAAAAAATGAAATTACTTTCCGAACAACCTTACATATCAGAGAATGTGATAAAATTAGAATATGAAGTTGGATTTGAATATTATATAATTTAATACTATTGAAATTGAAGTATGTTTCTAGAGGTAATGTTTTATTACCCTTGTTCACATATCATTCCCACTGATGCACTACCTGCAAATGACCTCAGAATTCAGCAGTTCATAAATACTATCTTCTGTTTACAAATGAAACAGGAATTACATTTCTTTTGACATCAGGAAAAGTTTTAGTGCTGTCTGAAATTCGATCTTTTTGTTTGTTTACATAATTTTGATAAGGAGGTATCTAATTACATTCAATAGGAAGATGTAGATTAAAAGATAGCAGATAGCTCAATATGAAACTAAACACATTTGGGAAAAGATGACACCACTAACAAGTTAATTTAGGATAAGGAAGAATACCTGCAGACATTCAAACTCGGTTGATTCAGTTTCCCAGTAAATTTTGCCAAATTGTTAACTCTAATCAAGAATTTATAGAAAGTTTTCGCCATTATTAATAAAATCTTCACATACAAGGTGTGTAAATTAAGTAATGAGACCGATTTTCTAGTGTTCAATCTGGCAACACTGGGGACGCGACACGTAGGGGGTAGGCAGGTAAACATCTGATATGCGTCCAGTACAAGTGTGAATATGCTAGAGTTGTTGCGCTGTCCGTAGTGAATTTTTTTGTGAGAAAGGTTTTTTTAGTGCTTTCTAAAAATGAGTGACATCAATTTTGAACAACGTTGTGCTATCAGGTCTGCTTCAGACCTAGACACAGTGCAACGGAAACATTTGAAAAACTGCATCAGGCCTATGGAGACAGTGTTTTGTCGAGAGGCCAGGTTTTTAGGTGGTTTAAGGCATTTTCAGAAGGAAGAGAATCAATTGAAGACGAGCCTCGCAGCAAAAGGTCTTCATCTTCAAGAACCAATGAAAATGTTGGCAGAATCCACGATCTTGTGCATTCAGATCGTTGTTTGACAGTCCGAATGATTGGTGAAGAGTTGAATTTGACTCATACAACTGTTCATCAAATTTTGACCAATGAATTGGGGATGAGAAAAATCTGTGCAAAAATGGTTCAGAAAAAATCTTTCACAAGAGCAAAAAAACATCAGAAAGGAAAGATGCCTTTACTTTTTGGGAGCAATTGAAAATGACCCCATTTTCTGGAATGTGTTATTACAGGTGATGAGTCTTGGGTGTTTGAGTATGACCCGGAAACCAAGCGCCAGAGCATGGAGTGGCACACTTCAACCTCTCCAAGGCCAAAAAAAAGGAAGAATGAGCAAGTCAAAAATCAAATGCATGCTGATTTGCTTTTTTGATAGCCAAGGAATCATTCACAAAGAGTTTGTGCCTCAAGGCCAAATGGTTAATCAACATTTTTACCGAGAAGTTCCCGAGAGACTTTGAAAAAGGGTCATGCGTGTGAGACCAACCATCAAAAACATGTGGGTGTTGCATCACGACAATGCTCCTTGTCACACCGTGAATTTTATCAATGAGTTTTTGGCCAGTGAAAACATTCCTGTGGCTCCTCAGCCTCCTTATTTACCCGACTTGAGTCCATGTGACTTTTTTCTGTTCCCAAGATTGAAAAATCACCTCAAGGGACGTCATTTTGGGACATTGCAGAATATTCAAACAGCCATAACCGACCAACTGAAGGCTATTCCAGTATCTGAGTTCCAGCACTGTTACGAGGAATGGAAGAATCGTCTCCAGTGCTATGTGGTTTCCCAAGGTAGTTACTTTGAAGGAGACAATACGAATTTGTAATTTTATTTCAATAAAAAAATTAGAAAAAATCAGTCTCATTACTTAATTTACACACCTCGTATTTTGATCAGTTATGTAAGAGAGTTATTTTATCTCCAAAACATGACACCATACAAGGGAAACCTTCAAATTTCAGACATGTTACCAGATGATTTCAATATTTACAAATATATTAGGGCAAAATGGTAGATTATCTGCTATTGAAAGGTGTATTGTGTTGCAACTTTTAATATATATATATACACACACATATATATACAGGTTGAGTTTTTTTTATCTTGGGACAACGAAATATCTTAATTGGATCTCATTATTTCGGAAAAAGTTGTAGACAAAAGTTCAAGGTTTCCAAGGGGCAATCAATTGATGACCTTAAATCTCCTTGACCTTCAATGTCAATTTGAAGGTCAAGTCTGTTTTTTTAAAGGGAAGACATACTTTTCCTTCAATGTAATTTGAGGGTCAAGTCAGTTTTTTTAAATGGGAAGACCTACTTTTGACTCCGGCAGAAAGAGTAAAATTTCACAATCAGATATACCCTTGACCTTAAGCAATGGAAAGAGCAAAAATTTCATAATCAGATATATCCTTGACCTTAAGGTTTAGGTCAAAGATCAAGGTTATTTGCAGGTCAAAAGATTTTTCCAATGGGAAACCATAATTTTTAATCACATTTTTTTAATGACCTTATTACTTTGACCTTTAAAAACATTCACTACTTTTAGCACTACCCAGGAGTATCAACATGGACGTAGTAGTTTTCTGCTCCCTTTGGATGCTTGATATCAATGAATCACCTCGCCTCTCACTACTGTGAAATTAAACGGAAACACATATTTTTAATCCCATTTTCAATGCATTTTTCAACAAATGCATTGAAGTGGAAGGGCATCGTTTTGAATATTTGTTATAAAATGTTTCCCAAAAACCAATAAATCAAGCAACAGTGAGAAGTAAAGTGATGTACCAAAAACAACCAACCCTTATAGTGAGAGGCGAGGGGATTCATTGAAATCAAGCACGCCAAAGGGAGCAGAAAACTACTACGTCCATGTTGATACTCCTGGGTAGTGCTAAAAGTTTGTGAATGCTTTTAAAGGTCAAAGTAATAAGGTCACTAAAAAATGTGATAAAAATTATGGTTTCCCATTGGAAAAATCTTTTGAACTGCAAATAACCTTGATCTTTGACCTAAACCTTAAGGTCAAGGTTATATCCGATTGTGAAATTTTCCGCTCTTTCCATTGCCAGGGTCAAAAGTATGTCTTCCTATTTAAAAAACAGACTTGAAAAAAACTCAAATGACATTGAAGGTCAAGATCAAGGTCAGATTTAAGGTCACCAATTGATTGCCCCTTTTAAAAGTAGTGAATGCTTTTAAAGGCCAAAGTAATAAGGTCATTAAAAAATGTGATAAAAATTATGGTTTCCCATTGGAAAAATCTTTTGACCTGCAAATAATCTTGATCTTTGACCTAAACCTTAAGGTCAAGGGTATATCCGATTGTGAAATTTTCCGCTCTTTCCATTGCCGGGGTCAAAAGTAGGTCTTCCCATTTAAAAAAACAGACTTGAAAAAAACTCAAATGACATTGAAGGTCAAGATCAAGGTCAGATTTAAGGTCACCAATTGATTGCCCCTTCGAAACCCAACAACTTTTGTCTACAACTTTTTCTGAAATAATGAGATCTAATTAAGATATTTCGTTGTCTCAAGATAAAAAACTCAACCTGTATATATATATATATATATACATATACATTTCCTGGACCTTGATGTAGTTTCTCTACATGTGGTCTGGGAGACACATGTATATATTCATTAAAAAAGCCTGTTGTATAGTGTGATGTTGCACATGCAACGTGACACGCATTCCACCAGCAGGTAATCTAACATTTAGCTCATATTGGCACACATTATAGTCTCAGTACAAGCAGTATTTTATATGGTGGAGTTTTTAATTTTTTATTAACCACTGGACATTTGGTAGGTGAAAATTGGTGCACCTATTATGCTGCTTCAGAACCTTGATATCCTAAAATTATGTAATGAAACCCAACTATGTGTTAAGAATCTTTTTTTCAAATATAACTGATTATTAATAAAAAATTCCAAAAATAATTTTAACAGGTGTGGTAAGGTGGTGATGTTTATATTCTATTGATCCCATTAATTTCCAGTGACTTGTCATTTAATTTTAAATGACTACAAGAAAAATAATTATTTGACTATTTCCTTATATGATAAGCATTTGTGATATCAATAAATCCCAGGGTCAATCATTAAAAGTGGAAGGTATCAATTTACAAATTCCATGTTTTTTCATGTCCAACTTTATGTGGCAGGTTCAAGAATAAGAAATCCTAATAATATTTATATTTTGGCTACTAATGGGGAAAAAAGAATATTGTGCATAAAAAGGCTCTTATATGAGAGTTATTTAGTAATTATTAATTAGGTATTAGTAAGTGCATATTTAGTATACAGTAACTTAAAATATTAATAAGTTATGTTTCTTACAAGTTGATAAAAATTTGTCATAAACAGTTATTTCAATTTAACAACCTTGAATACAAGCACTTCAGCAGTTAATGTCACTTCACTACTTTATTAAAACTCAAAAAATGCTTTTGGTATTTGTAAACTGAAGATGGTATCAAAGATAGCGAAAGCGTATTTTGAGTTTTAATAAAGTAGTGAAGTGACATTAACTGCTGAAGTGCTTGTATTCAAAATTGTTATTTTATCTAATAGCAGTTTTAAAAAGTTTTAGTTATTTTAATTTAATTTATGAATTGGTCAAAGGTGTAAAATATATGTAATTTTTTATTATTTTAAGTTATTAAAAATTTTTTATACCCAGACAAAGCTAGGTTCAACAGCTAGTACAGTGTTACCTCGGTATACATCTGCTTTGGAATAAGTCCAACTTGGTATATGTCCTGTTTGGATGCAAAAAATTTTGCTTGGTATATAACCTGTGTTTGGAATACAACCGACTCGCGTGCTAGAACTTTTATGAGTCTATTGTGTGTTCTCTTAAAAAACACATTCCTTTTATAAACTTGCAGAGAAGTACCATCCCGACAAAGTCCAAACAGTCTGTTGACTGAATGTCTAGAATGATCAGACAATGTCATATTTCCAAAACATCTTGAAAAGAAGGCAAAAGCAAAGTTCTTTGGACAGATTTTTAGTAAAAGTAACAAAAAGCATCAACAATATAGAGGAGGGAAAAGAGAAAGAGATAAAAACACCAGAATTTCAGATTCCTGAAGTTTTATTGGAAGCGGACTCTCCTTCCAAACAATAACATCATCTACTCCTTTCTCAGCACCATCTTAGTAGGCACTCGATTCTTCTCAGCAAGGTAGTGAGGTTAAATTTTCATTTATTTCATCTACTGTAATTGCTTTTGTATTTATGTATATTAGTATTAAGCAGTGTTTAAACTATTTTATACAATCCCATCAATGTCAATAACAATAGGATTTTTTTCATGGGAACGGATTAATCATTTTCCCTAAAAAATTCCTTTGGTATAAGTCCGAGGATCTGGAACGAATTAAGAACGTATACCGAGAACAATAGGATTTTTTTTCATGGGAACTTAATCATTTTCCCTTTATTTCTTATGGAAAAATTCGGTTTGGTATAAGTCCAAGGATCTATAACGGATAAAGGATGTATACCAAGGTACCACTGTATTTTCATAATAAAAGAAGAATGATAGTAATTTTCCAGCATGCCTGATTTTGAATTAGGCATATACTTCTAAAAAATGGAGAAACACTTGATTGCATGCTGATATGATTATGAGAGTGCAAAAAAGAATAATAATAATAATAATAATAATAATATCACTCCGTACCTAAAGAGCCGCATGTGGCTCACGAGCCGCAGTTTGCCAACCCCTGGTCTAAAATGATCCAACAATGTCATATTTCTGAAACATCTTGAGCAAAGTTCAAGATGTTTCGGAAATATGACAATGTTGGGCAGAAGCAAAGTTCTTTGGACAGATTTTTAGTAAAAGTCAAACCACAAGTCAACAAAAAAAGCCTCAACAAGGTCCAAGTAGGGAAAAGAGACAGAAAATAGAAAGAGAAAAAAACATCAGATTTCAGCATTCGTGAAGTTTTATTGGAAATGGATTCTCTTTCCAAATAATAACATCTCTTCCTCCTTTTTCAGCACCATCCTAGTAGGCACTCGATTCTTCTCAGAAGGTAGTGAGGTTAAATTTTCATTTATTTCATCTACTGTAATTGCTTATGTATTTTAATATTAAGCAGTGTTTAAATTATCTTATACAATCCCATCAATGTATAATATGCCAATAACAATAGGATTTTTTCATGGGAACGGATCTACTCCTTTCTCAGCACCATCTTAGTAGGCACTCGATTCTTCTCAGCAAGGTAGTGAGGTTAAATTTTCATTTATTTCATCTACTGTAATTGCTTTTGTATTTAAATATTAAGCAGTGTTTAAATTATCTTATACAATCCCATCAATGTATAATATGCCAATAACAATAGGATTTTTTCATGGGAACGGATTAATCATTTTCCCTTTATTTCTTATGGGAAAAATTTGTTTGGTATACTTCCTATTTGGTATAAGTCCAAGGATCTGGAACGTATTAAGGACATATACTGAGGTACCACTGTATCTTGAAATGACTGTATCTTTTTCTGGACAGATAAATTTAACTTCTACCATACATTCCTTGATTAAAGAACATCGGTGAATGATTTTGAATGTTTTGCTAATAAGTAGCTTATTTTGTAACTAGCTCTTGTTACTGATTCATTACTTTTCATGAATTTGTAAGCATTCTTTGCTGGCTATTAAGCAAATTCTTCATTGTTTTTAATTTTTCTTCTCTTCTTTTTCCGTCAAAGCACAAAAATTGTTTTTCGTGATTAGATTCTTTGTAAATTAAGCATGTAATTTTATTGTTCACTTCCATACAAAAATAGTCCAGCTCCCACCTTTCTGGAAATTTTTCCTTTTTCATCAATCTTTTGTTTTTATTTAGCATTGAAAGTGACATTTTCTGTATAAAAGTTAGGGATTTAATTTAAATTTTAAAAATTCAAATAACTGAAAGTACTTACATTTTTTTAAAATAAGTTATAAAAGAAACACAACCCACATATCTTTAACATGCCGGTTGGGACAAAGAAACTAGCGCAAATGCCTTTCGTTAAAATTTGAAGAAAAAAATTACAAAAACTCAGTTTATTTCTAATGCTACATTTGTTTCCCACAGTTGACCAGTATATCGTATGACATAGCAACAATACAACGATTACTTGCTATTTTTTTGTAACATATTGTTCTGTTTTTCATTTTATTTCAGAGTATTGTTGGCCACAAATAATTGCATCAGGTGCTACGTGCAGCCCGTGGGTTGCCAGTTTGACACCCCTGCCATAGATAAAGAAATTATCAATTTTTTAATAATATACAGGAATACCCCAAGTTATGGCGCTTTGGACTTATGTACATTCTGAATTTCCACCATTCCCTGAATTTACATCTCGTGATATAAAAATAATTAATACATTTTAAATATTTTTATGTATAAAATAACAACAGATAAACAAGAAGAAAAATATGCAATCTATATCAATTAACATATAATTTTTATTTATGTAGAATTTTCCCATGTATATTTGTCTGACATTGCAGCCTTTATAAAATCAGCATTTTCGTGTTTTTTATGAATTCATAAAATTTTCAATAGCTCATGTCGAAATTAAGTTTTGTGCATATTTCTACCTTTACCAGTTCAATCCGCAATCTGTTATGGTTGTTGGTCCAAGTATTTCCTATACAGTAATTGAAAAAATTCTTTCCACATATGTATTACTTATAACCCTATAAGTTAGATTTCTCCTGACTGACCAGAGACGAGCCATACACAAATACGATCAATGCAGAGTGGGGACAACTCATTTAGGCTCATTTAATACTAAGACAGTGCACCTTAAAAGGCAACATGGCCCTGCTCCGCTCTAAGGCACCACAGAGGTCCATTCTGCGAGATGTTATTCGGCTTTAATCATTGCCTGAGCTGTGGCAGGGACAAGTCCCCACCCTGCACCACCTCAACAAGGGGGCCAAACTGGTCCAGCCGGCCTGCCAGGCAAAAGATCCTGTCAGCCTCTGCCCCTTGTGCCCGGAGTTGCCAAAGCAACTGAAACTATAGCCAAGAAAGGGCGGTTTCAAGTACCACCAAGCAACTGCAACCAACGCACTGAGACAGAGATACAACAGTGAAAGGACCTCCCAAAATGGGAGGAGCCACGAGTGTCACCCAAACCACGAAGATTCATGGACGGGGCAAGACGGTTCAGAAGAACATCTAGTGACCGTGCCAGCAACTCAGGATGGGGACAACTAAATAGCATGTTACCAGTATTGTGTTTGCACCAGTTGTGGATGTGGACAACCAACCGTGCCAACTATTCCGTACAGAAGATATGTGCCCCAGACTTCTTTAGTCCTTTACACGCTTTACATACAATTTCTGAATTTCTAATATACAATATTATTTATTTTTATAATTACATAGGAGGATTTACTACATAACCCGGAGAAATAATATTTAAACCTGGTGCCTGGATACAACTTTCTGAAACCTAGAGTCTCCGAGTCAAACCCATAGAGGTGGCAACCCTAATACGATTTGTATTAAATGAGAGTGATTTCATTATACGAATTCATGTTATAGGAGAGCGCGTTATACGGGAGTTTACTATAATACATATTGAAGGTGTCGTGTAAGAACTATATTCAAACTCTTTGGCAAGAACACTTTCAAGATGTAATTATACAACTTGATGCAAATATATATATAATATATAAATCTATAAATTACATAAGCAATTTATGGATTTCAGCATAAAATCATAACCCGCATAATCGTAAAAATAATTACCGGGATTTTTGACGTTTAAAACAAGGTATAAAACCATATCAGTTTATCGTCATTACGATTATGGTCACTTGACGTTTTACTTCTCGTTCAACATAACAGCAGTGCTTGGTTCGTTTACCCCATTCTGAGGTAAATTTTTGGAATATCTTCTAATCGGTGCCACTTTCGCCTATGGTTCTATTATAATTTTTGATCAGTTTGATGAGATCTATCGAATGGTATCACATTTGCCAATTCTCTGAAAAGCAGAATCCAGCCCAAATGAAATCACTATTATGCAAATAAAATTCTTTAAAAATTTTATAAATGAAACTATGACAGTTTTATTTTCACTTTCAATTTTACTTGAGAGCCACATGTACGTACCTAAAGAGCCGCATGTGGCTCACGAGCCGCAGTTTGCCAACCCCTGGTCTAAAATGATCCAACAATGTCATATTTCTGAAACATCTTGAGCAAAGTTCAAGATGTTTCGGAAATATGACAATGTTGGGCAGAAGCAAAGTTCTTTGGACAGATTTTTAGTAAAAGTCAAACCACAAGTCAACAAAAAAAGCCTCAACAAGGTCCAAGTAGGGAAAAGAGACAGAAAATAGAAAGAGAAAAAACACTAGAATTTCAGATTCGTGAAGTTTTATTGGAAATGGATTCTCTTTCCAAATAATAACATCTCTTCCTCCTTTTTCAGCACCATCCTAGTAGGCACTCGATTCTTCTCAGAAGGTAGTGAGGTTAAATTTTCATTTATTTCATCTACTGTAATTGCTTATGTATTTTAATATTAAGCAGTGTTTAAATTATCTTATACAATCCCATCAATGTATAATATGCCAATAACAATAGGATTTTTTCATGGGAACGGATTAATCATTTTCCCTTTATTTCTTATGGGAAAAATTTGTTTGGTATACTTCCTATTTGGTATAAGTCCAAGGATCTGGAACGTATTAAGGACATATACTGAGGTACCACTGTATCTTGAAATGACTGTATCTTTTTCTGGACAGATAAATTTAACTTCTACCATACATTCCTTGATTAAAGAACATCGGTGAATGATTTTGAATGTTTTGCTAATAAGTAGCTTATTTTGTAACTAGCTCTTGTTACTGATTCATTACTTTTCATGAATTTGTAAGCATTCTTTGCTGGCTATTAAGCAAATTCTTCATTGTTTTTAATTTTTCTTCTCTTCTTTTTCCGTCAAAGCACAAAAATTGTTTTTCGTGATTAGATTCTTTGTAAATTAAGCATGTAATTTTATTGTTCACTTCCATACAAAAATAGTCCAGCTCCCACCTTTCTGGAAATTTTTCCTTTTTCATCAATCTTTTGTTTTTATTTAGCATTGAAAGTGACATTTTCTGTATAAAAGTTAGGGATTTAATTTAAATTTTAAAAATTCAAATAACTGAAAGTACTTACATTTTTTTAAAATAAGTTATAAAAGAAACACAACCCACATATCTTTAACATGCCGGTTGGGACAAAGAAACTAGCGCAAATGCCTTTCGTTAAAATTTGAAGAAAAAAATTACAAAAACTCAGTTTATTTCTAATGCTACATTTGTTTCCCACAGTTGACCAGTATATCGTATGACATAGGAACAATACAACGATTACTTGCTATTTTTTTGTAACATATTGTTCTGTTTTTCATTTTATTTCAGAGTATTGTTGGCCACAAATAATTGCATCAGGTGCTACGTGCAGCCCGTGGGTTGCCAGTTTGACACCCCTGCCATAGATAAAGAAATTATCAATTTTTTAATAATATACAGGAATACCCCAAGTTATGGCGCTTCGGACTTATGTACATTCTGAATTTCCACCATTCCCTGAATTTACATCTCGTGATTCGGAATTACGGTCACGGGATTCTTCAGAGAGAGAACACAGCACGCTTCCACTGTGGCCATCTTGCTGATATATTAAAGTTTATTGTTTTGGTGTGATTAAATACAAATAACGTATCTGCTATTACAGTTCAATATTAAGAATGTAAGGCGGTCCCTAGACGGTCAATAATATTGCACAATACGTTTATTGTGCAATATTATTGTATGACCCCTTGAACCCAAACGATCAATATTTATTGCACAACAATATTGACGGCTCACAAGCGTCAATATATGCGAACGTCTTTGTTCTTCAAATGCTAAACGTTGACTAAACAATATTGCGCAATATTAACCCTATACGGTTCAATGAAAAATATGGCACAATAAAATTTAAACTCGTTCAATCTTTTCCTCAATCATTGTGCAAACTTCAATACTAAGCCTAGACCGTCAATAATAATGCGCAATTCGTAATATTGTGCAATATTATTGACCATCTAGGGGCCGCCTTATGTGAGGAATCATATGCACGGCCATCGGTCATGCGATCAAATGTTTTCAGCGTTCGTCGATCATCAGGCTGTTTTATTACTATGCCAGGTTTGCCAAAATAGTTAAAAAATAAACAACTAAACTTCAAAAAAACTAATAATATTATGTAATATCGTCGTATCAAGCTGTTATTGGTTAATTGCAAATTTACATAATTTTCTGGGAGAAAAAGTATTGCCAACTCTCACCTCCAGGGATCATCTAGATATTTCTTGCCGCCATGTTTGAATTATTAGTCTGCACGTGTGGATAAGTACAGTATATCACTTTCTGTAAATTTTTACTGTTTCTTTATGTCAGTTATGGATAAAGAAACTAATAAATGATTATTACATAACTGACATTGCATGTAAATACATTGATAAGTGAAAAAATGAAATGCTTCGATTTACGGACATTTTCACTTTACGGCACCCGTCTGGAACCAAAGGTGACGTAACTCTGGGGTATTCCTGTATTACAATAGCACAAAAGCCTCAGTGCAACTAGGTAACATATCAGCTGAAATATTTCCAATAGAAAACAGAGTAATGCAAGGTTGTCCAATGTCTTCCTGCCTGTTTAACTTAGAGTATATGGAAGCCCTAATAATTGATGCCTTAGATGAAGAACAAGGACTAACTATATTGGGAACAAACATAACTCACATAATGTATGCAGATGATCCGATCTTAATAGCAGATTCTAAATATAAATTAGGAAAACTCTTGGAAAAATTTGATAAGCTTGCAAAAATTACAATATGCCAATTAATTTATGCAAAACAAAATTCATGAAAACAGACAAATCAAAAGAAAACATAAATTTAACACTAAATGATCAAAAAATATAACAGCTGAAAAGATTCAACTGTTTGGGCACACTTATTAACAGTAGACCTCAATACCTTAGAACAAGTCAAACATAGATTGGCAATAGGATGGACAGTTATGAATCATTTAAACAAATTCTGGAAAAATAATAAAATAACCTAGCAACTTACATTGAAATCATACAATTCCATCATCATACCTACTGTAAACCTGGATTATGAATAAAAAAGAAAGAAATAAACTTCTTGTATTTGGAATGAAATGCTTGAGAAGCTGAAATGTGCTTGAGTTAAAATATTAAGTTATAATAAGTCTAAGCAGAAATAATCTTAAGGATGCTTGAGAATCATCAATAGAACTTATTGGAAAGAACACAAAATAAATGCCTCAGTTTGAGAAGATCTAAGTTATCAAGAGCTTATCACGGAAAAAATCAAAACAAAACAAATATAATGGTTATCACACATTGCAAGAATGCATCTTGAGATTCCTATACAGATGTTTGGCATGGCATTGCATAGCTGTACAGATGGAAAGAGAGGCTATAGAAGACTGAGGAAAATCTGGTTGGAAGGGATCAAAGCTCAATCAGGTCTCAAAACTTATAGAGAACTCTTTTACATTGCAGAAGACAGACTCAAATGGAAAATGCTAATACAGATACTCCTCGCTTTACGACTGAGTTCCGTTCTGACGACTATGTCGTTAAGCGAATTTGTCGATAAGCGAGGAGCTTGCGCCGGGAATATAAGATCGTTGTAAAATCATAAAACTATAAAAATTATGCAACAAATTTCAAATTTATTCATAAAAAGACATATATATGTACATATTATCATTTGTTGAAAGTAGCCCAAAAAGTCGCAAGTAGCGAAATTAAAAATTTAGTAGCACTAAACTTTCAAAAGTAGCCCAATTTGCTACTTGTAGCCCAATCTGACCCTAAAGCAAGCCTAAAGTACGCTCAGTGCGCATGTCACCATTCCCCACTGACCAACACTCAAGCTGATAAAGGGGATTTCCCGAATTGCAGATCAAAACTCGATTGGTTGTAAGTGCGAGTGGTCATTAAGCAGATAGGTCGTAAAGTGAGGAGTACCTGTACAAGAGGATTCAACCCATCTCTAATAGAAGAGGATGAATGAATGAATTATATTATAATTGACCTTAAATAATTTTTTAATATTAGAGTTTTTCATATTTGCAGTAATCATATTACATAATCACTGTAAATCACTTTTTTATTAATTTATTAAAGATTTAGAATTTATGCTTCAGTTATAATCATTATATTGTACAGTTCTTCATGATTTTTTAGAAAAAATACCAACAGTTTCCTGTTTTCACAAAATAATCAAACTGGATTTTGTGAAATATCAAATGACATCCATAAACGTCTGAAAACCATGGCTCACAATAAACTGAGAAATGAAATTCTGATTATCATTCAAAGTGTTAAAAGAAAATGGTATCTATATTAAGATACTGAAAAGAAGAAAAATGATGCTGTTAAAGAATATAGCATTGTTCTTTCAATATTATCCATAGTTTTAAAAGATCTTAAAAAGGTTGAAAACAAAGAGTGAGCTTTGGGACCTCAAAGGAAGAAAATTTGAAACTCTCAGCATGATGATATTCATAAAGCTGTTTACATTACTTAGTATTTTTATGTGTTTTTCCTCTTTATTCAGTATAACAAAATAATTTGTATGGTTCTATGAATTTTATTATAATGAGATTTAACCTGTATTATCATTTTTACAGTATTTTAAAATTGTACAATAATAAATATTTTGTGCTATAGGCTGTTAAATTTATATATATTTAAAAAATATATATATTATTTTACATTTATTTGAAAATCATTAATTAAATACAAATAATTTCAGTAATGTTATATTTTAGGTTCTTCATCCGCCATATCATAAAATTGCAAAGTTTTTATTGGAGTGTCATTGTTCTTGTCTTTTTAAATACAGTGTGTGTTGCTGTTGAACATTATAATCAGCCCGTATGGCTGACAGAATTTTTATGTAAGTAATTTTTATTTTATATTTATTTATTTACTTAGACATAAAAATTAATTTATTTTAACAAGTAACAAGGGGACCCAGTCAACTGTAACTTATCAATTTGGATGAAATTTTGCAAGATGATGGCCATCTGTGTGTTGAATGATATGACAAAATCTTAGTTATAGACACAATAAATTTTTTAAATAAATTTTTAAAGTTTACTATTTTCAATATTTCCTTTAATTACTGTAATTCCATTAAAAATTTTAACATTCAAATAGCTGCATTGGCAGCATAGCTGATTGCTATACAAATAATCAGGGTTTGATTTCAATGAAACTTTTTTAAATGACAATAAAAATAATTTAAAAAAATTAAATTTATTTATTTTTTACATTATTTTTTAGATTTGTCTTAACATACTCTCAATAAATATAGTTTCAATGAAAATTGCATTGATTGAGGACTGTATAATTTCATTTTCCTATAAACAAAACACAAACAGCACTATGGCATGAAAATTAATCATATGTGCAAATAAATTATATCTATATTGAAAAATTATAGAAGCACTTTTGATTTTTATTAAAATCCTCATCAGCTTCATCAAACCAGAAATAAACTCATTCCATCAAGCATTCTAAAGAGCAGTTGTTCTTTAGAATGCTTGATGGAATGTGTTCGTTTTTGGTTTTTGAATGTAACTAATCAGGATTTTAATAAAAATCGAAACTGTTTCTATAATTTTTCAGTATAGATTTAATTTTATTTGCACATATGATTAATTTTCCTGACATAGTGCTGTTTGTGTTTTGTTTAAGTTTATCTGGAAGTGTACACAAGAAAAATGTTCATTTTCCTATTCTAAACAAATAATAATTATTATTATTAAATGCATCATTATTTGAACCATTTATTTTGAAAGTGGATTAAGTCAATTGGGTTTTTAAATCGAGATATTTAAGGATTTATGTCTGAATCAATTTAAAAATATTGGTTACTGATAACTTGGTATTAAAATATTTTTACATTTAGAAAAATGTGTAATTTACTGGTCCAATCAACTTAACAGGGCCGGCTCTAAATACAATTGAGTGGACCGTCCGCTCAGGGTGCCGATATTTTAGGGGCACCAAAGGGCGCTGGCGCATTTTGTGTTTTGCTGTTATTATTATTGTAGTAAGACATAATTGTTTTTTGTACATAATTTAAACGGTGAGCAGACTGGTGGCAGCCGCCCGCCACCCCCAGCTGAAGGGCAAGGATTCATGCAACAATGTAATAAACAGTATAATCAACGGTAATAAAATTATATAAGTTCAAAGAATTTATTGTACAAAATAATAAATCAGTAGACTGCAGAATCCTTGATATAAATAATAATAATTAAATAAGTGTATATTTGATAAATAAGTGTATATAAGATAGAAATAATAATATTTAAATAAGTGTATATTTATATTTAAATATAAGTATGTTTATATTTAAATAATAATATAAAAAAAGTAATATGTATGTGTTCTATATTAGACATTTAAATTACTGTATATACAGGGTGAACCAAAATGAACGCAACAGCAGCGAAAAAGTTAAAGTCTGGATCTATTCCCATCAACAGCAACAAAATTTCTATTGCTTGTTTTATTCCTGATTTTCTATCATATAAAGTTAGTTATAAATATTTTTGTTCAGTTTCAGAAATGATTGAAATTTTTAATATTTCTCTGAAAGATTGTCTTAGACTCATATTCATAAGTAGTAATAATTAGCCCTTCTTTGCAGTTAAGATTTCATATTCAGCTTCTAAAAACCCAATGTAATTTTAACTTTAAAGTATTCTTTATGCATTTTTTAAGATAAAAACTAATAATTAATAAATTTTATTTTAAATTTGTCGACAAGATTATATGATTGAAAACCATGTCAAATTGTTGCCATAATGCTGATTTTCTGTTAAAAAGTGAATTTGTTATAGAGAAATTTATCATATTGATTTTCATAGCATAATTGCTATGAAATTTCTTGATAAATAAAATTTATAGTGTCTCCACTACTATATGCACTATGGCAGGAAAATAAAATTATACACAAAACGTAAATAAAATAAGAATCAATCAAAGGAAGAAGTGCTTTAGATATATTTTAAAATCATCGTCAGCTTCCATTAACAGTAGAATAATAAACAGAATTCAAAAGAATGCACACAATATTTTAAAGTTGGTTACTGTGGTAACATATTAATTACAAAAATGTAAATGAATAATCATAATAATCATATATTCGTAAATGAATAAATAATAATAAGAAAATACACAAATTTATAATCATACTCGTAAATTTAATGTTACATAAAATTCTATAAAATACGGATATTCATTAAATTAATTATCGAGATCAACTCATATGAAAGGTGTTAATTTTGTTTTCTGCACCACTTCCAAGCGTTGTTGATCGTAACAGGATCGATTTTATTAATAGGTCTAGGTTGAGCATATCTTTTATCAAAGATTGTTAAAGTTTCAGCAACCCTACCTTTTTTAGGATCTTCTTTTAGTAATAGTTTTGCATTGTTAAGTCACTAAGGCTGTTGAAGTTGCATTATTTTGGATATCAGATTTATGTTCATGAATTCTTTTCTTCAGTGATCTAGCGGTATACCCTATGTATTTAAGATTCTGATTAAAATCTTTATCCAGAGCTGGAATTTCGTATATGCCTGGGAGGAAGGAAGCCTTAGTTCAGAAAGCTATAATTAGCGATTAGCAATAGACTGGAACAATTCAAAACTATTACTAAAAGACGATCCTAAAAAAGGTAGGATTGCTGAAACTTTAACAATCTTTGATAAAAGATATACTCAATCTAGACCTATTAATAAAGTTGATCCTGCTACGATCAACAATGCTTGGAAGTGGCGCAGAAAACAAAATTAACATCTTTCATACGAGTTGATCTCGATAATTAATTTAATGAATATCCGTATTTTATAGAATTTTATGTAACATTATCTTCATGAGTATGAATATAAATTTATTTGTGTATTTTATTCTTATTACTTATTCATTTATGTTTTTGTAATTAATATGTTATCATGGTAACCAACTTTAAAATATTGTGTGCATTCTTTGGAATTCTGTTTATTATTCTACTGTTAATGGAAGCTGATGATGATTTTAAAATAAATCGAAAGCACTTCTTCCTTTGATTGATTTTTATTTTATTTACGTTTTGTGTATAATTTTATTTTCCTGCCATAATAGTAGTTATTTGTATTGTTATTGTAGTAGTGGAGTCTATATCAGTTTGGTAGTGTAACTGTTCGTAATTTATAGTGTCATTTAGTGATTTCATCGATAGTGATATCATGGTAGCATAGTTTGCAAAAATTAAATTGAATGTTAAAGGAAGAGAGAGAGAAAAAATTGAAGATGGGAAAGTTAATAAAGAATATAAATCTTGCAGTCCTCCCATGAGTAATTAAGATATTAGATAGTATATAATGTTTTTAAATTAAAGTTGCTTTCTAACAATGGTTGAAAGAATTATTAAAAAAAAAATTATCATCTAAAAGATTTTTTTATTTAAGATTTTTTTTGTGAGAGAATATCTAAAATATATTAAAATTATTTTTTATTATACTATACACTCCTTGTTTAGAAAAAATTTTTTATAGTGTGTAATTTTAAACTATTATGCATTTAATTACTTTTGATGAAATTACAAGGGAAGATACTTTGCTATAATTTATTTCTTTAAATAATTTCCATGTTTGTTTTTATATGAAAAGAATTTATAATAAGATTAATACACATAGCACTAACAGCAGTTGAGATAAGAAAACATAATTTTAATCATTTAACGTAACTAACGCTTTCGGCCTTCAAAGCCATCATCAGGTTACATACACAATACAAACTGAAAAAATCATTTAACGTAACTTTAGTTACATTACGTTAAATGATTAAAATTATGTTTTCTTATCTCAACTGCTGTTAGTGCTATGTGTATTAATCTTATTATGATAGGAGTTTAAGCAGTTTCTTAGTCAAATAACATAAAGAATTTATATTTACTTTGTTTTATTTAGTTATATAGTTTATAGAAATTGTTTATATTCAAATAAGAAGATATTGATGATTTATGTTTTTTTTTTTTTTGTGGACTACAGATCAAGATGTCATTGATGCAATTAACAGTGTTAATGTATCAGATGTTTTAGATATAAAGTTTTATGAAAACAGAGCAAATGGACAATCAAAAGGGTAAATTAAAAACAATTTAATAATTTAAAAGGTTTTTTTTTGTAGTAAAATGAATTATAAAAAAAATTGATTTAACAGAATGCTTAATATAATTATTAAAATACATTTTGGCTCATCCAGAAATAAAGCTTTTATGATGATGATAAACAAATTTTTTTATAATTACTATATTTGTATAAGCCGAGGTTTTTTTTGGAAAAAAATTTCTGAAGTGGAGGTCGGCTTATACTTAAGTAAAAAAAAAATTAACTTCTTATTTTGGCTGGAGAAATTGAAGTAATAAACAAAACCATAACTTACTGAATGTCTCCTGAAGACCAGGAAGGAAATTTATCATAACTTACTGAACATCTCTTGAAGACCAGGAAGGAAATTTTGCAATTAATAACAGGTAAAATTTTATCTTTATCCAAAGCAATCAAGCACGTCATACTGCTGACTCCAATCTGTGTCTATATACCATAATCAGGTAGGTGACACCATGCTGCATGATACAACCCAATGCAAAAACTCAATCAATCATAAATATTACTTAGGATTCATATTTGGGTGAAAAATAAATATATTTTTCATTATTATTAATTAAGAATGTTTTAATCCATTTGCTACTAATCGATAATGTAGATTAAAAAGTAAAAGTAATGAAAAAATATTATTATTTAAAATCTGTACTGAAAAATAACTGTAGTCTATCAAAAAAAGTTCATCGTAAGCAAAATCGAAACTTTGAAATTACATGCTTAATGTTGAAATCATGTTGTACATGTTATCGTAATGGTGTATGACATCAACCATGATACATTCATTTTAAAATACGATCAAAGATTTGAATACAATAACTCAACTCCATTGATACTCTACTCAACTCGACAAAATACAATGTAAGAAAAAATGAAACTTTGAATGGTCTCTTGAGAACTGTGTGACGTAGACATATTATTCTAATGGAATTTTTACAGTGATAATTTAATATGAAATTTTTTTAGAAAAGAAAACAGTTATTCAATAACAACATAAAAAGAAAATGCTTTTATGTGAATTATCAAAATTTATTACTATTTGTTAACTTGATATTTTCTGAAATTACGTCATCCTAACGATAATGTCATATGCTGAAATCAATCTTGCTTTGGAGTAAAGTAAAATTTTACTTTACCTGAAGCGATCGAGCGCATTGTGCTGTCGACTCAAATTCATATAAGTCCATCAGATAGGCAATGCCGCACTGCCTGATGTGCTGTGATACAGAAATTCTCGACAATAAACCAGGAATCTTATGTAGGCGTGCTGCGCTGGATTACTTTGAGTTAAAGTAAAATTTTACATTTTAAATTGATATGCTGGTGTTTGTATTATAATAATTTATTTTTATAATTATTTTTCATTCCGTGTAAACAATAACGTTTGATATTTTTTCTGAATTCTTATTTCATACCAGCTGATATAAATACGATTTTTAACTTTAACTTTTTTGCTGCTGTTGTGTTCATTTTGGTTCACCCTGTAGTTCTTATGTTCTAAAACATTATATTATTCTTTTTGAGTTGAAGATGGCTTAATAAAGCTGAAAGCACTTCTCTCTTACGAATGTTTTTTTCCACTGTGAATTTGTGCTGTATTAGATTTATAATTTAAATAAGTGTTTACAATTTAACAAATACAGAACGATTCAGAGCTTACTGTGAGCTGATCAAGCGACAAAGTGTATATTGTTTGCGGTTTTATGTATATTGTGTTGGTTTTGTTAAAATTACATATATCAACTTCTCCAAAATTAAAATATCATTGATATTATTTCTGTAATAGTAAGTACAGGTAATCCTCGTATAATATGGCACTTCATCACAGTTTTTACTTAACACATTTAGAAAATTACATTTACTTTCCTACAACACAAAACATTTTCATTTATTTTTGTAAATCCACACTAAAGGCACAGAATACACACATAAAATGCAATCACTGGGAAATACTTTGCCAAAATTAGTCAAAATGCAATTTCGCTAATTTGCCGTGAGAGAGACAATATGCAGTCTATTTCTGATTTAGATTTGAAACTGATTTAATTGTTTAACATTGAGTATTTTCTGTTTCAACAAAATACTCAATGCTAAAGAAAGTTTGGATAAAAAGTAAGTTTTATTCTTCAGCAGAGGAATGCGAAATAGAGAAACAAATTTTTTATTCATAAATTTTTTTTGGATTGTTTTGTTTTTTTGGATTTGGGGTTAGATTACAGATTTTGCAAAGAGAGCATAAACTTTAAATGCAGAAAAATGTTCAGAAAATGAAGTTGATATTATTAAAAAGAAATCCATTAGAGGAGGCTATAAAAAATGCTGAGTCTTGAACCTTTAGACAGGGCATTAGTAAAGGATAATAAGTTTTTAATGTATAGTCACCTGCATATGTAAAGCTGAAGACATTAAAATGGCTGAAGCCATCATTATTGAACAATATAATGATAAAACCTATGTTATAAATAATAACCATCCCATTAACATACCCCCACAGTAGCTTATGTAGCCTCCCCCATGTATTTTTGTTTATATACTTTAATTGTAATTTATTTGTTGCACCTAGTGTTCGTCTAACTTGATTAGTATTAATTTTTAACATGTATGTAGCTTTAATATTTGTATATAATTCCTTAATTTTTTTGTTCTAAGTAATTTATATTTGAATAACATTCTGCATCTTGTATTCCAAAAACATTATGTATTCTAATTTTAAATGCTGAAGATGACTTTATGAAGTTGAAAGTACTTCTCCAGTAAACTTTAATAAATTATTTATTCCACTTTGAACTAGAGCTTATATTTTTTACATATACATTCTTTTCAAATAAAATTTAAAACAACTGATTAAAAAGTTATAGACATTTGATAGCAAAATAAGGGTATTCTACTAAAATTTGATTCCAATAAGTTCACAATTACAAAGATCATAAATCAATTAATCTTTACATATCAGCAATTGGCAAATGAGGGCATTCAATTAAACAGTCTTTCTAAGACTACATTCTTTTTCCTGTTTCTATAGCAGCTTAATAGCAAATAGTAAAATTGATTTGATATTGTGAAATGGTGCAGTTTGCTATTCATCTGGTTATCCTATATCTGTTGTTAAAATTATAAGAAAAACTATAGTAATTAATTTAATAAAAATAAAGAGTAAAAATTTTGTATTCTCTTATTTTGAATCATACATTTCACAGAATAATTTTCTGTTGCTCAATAAATAATGTTTACCATTTTAAATATTTCTTAAGGGACAAATTTAGAGATTTTTAAAATACCAAAACTTGAGCTTATTTAGGAAAACTTGAACTTTCGTCATCTGTTTATTTGCGAGAAAGCTTGAGCTTTTCCAATCCTTCAACCAGTAATTCTACTTAACATAATAATTAAAATTTTCAATTTTTAGGCTTAGCAAATTATGGTATATCCAATTTTTTTTATTACCTTGAAAAAGAATAAAGACATCAAAGGTATTATGCTAATTATATAATATTATGTAATAAGTATTATTACTTCACATAAATCTTTCTGAGTAATATCCATATTTAATCTTAGAAATTGAATTGTGAAATGACATTTTGTTTTCTCTTTTTTTGATTTCAAACAAAATAAAAACAAATAGTCAAATTATTGGGGTATGTTTAGAGATTAAAAATTATAAAATGAAATTTAAATACAGTGAAACCCCGCTCGTGCGTTCCCATATCGTACGACTTTCCCGCTTTAAACGTCTATTTTCGGAAGTCCGAGCATTTTCCTATACATGCAATGTAAAACTTTCCCTCTTCCTACGTTTTAATTATATAACTTTTTTATTATGACGTCATCAGAGTTCCCGTTTCGTGCGTTTTCCCGGCTCGTTCGACTTTTCGGGCCGGTCCCTGAAAAGTTTCAAAATCGGGGTTTCACTGTATTATTTTGTTTATTTTTATTATATTAAATAATATAATTTAACAAATATAGATTAACATTTTATATAACTAGAGATTAATTTATATATAAAATATTTATAAATAGAAACTTTTATTTATAATAAACTTGATTTGTATTAAGTATTGTATTTCAATATAGATTGATATATTATGAACAGATTTATGATTAAAGAAATCACATGAAGAGAGATGATGTAAAGTTAACCCCATTAAATTTTTTTGGCTCTGGGAATCAAATGGTGAGAATGCAAATGAAAATATTAAAATGCAAAAGTTGCTAACAAAATGCAAATGAGTATCAAAAGAAAAAAATTTCAAAATTGTTAAGTGGGGGTCAATTTTACATTGGTGACTTTTGATTCTATTTTTTTTTAAGCAAATTAGACTTTCAGCTAATAGACATGAACAACTGTTGAATTAATCTATTCAACAACTTTTCATTAGATTGATTCCATGCTGAAACATAAGAATTGCTTGTAATAATCTCTATAAGAAGAATGTTAAGATATTTATAAAGAGAAGTTGTTTATAGAAAATACTGCTTTTTCCTCTTTTGTGATGTCTTTCATTGAATGATCTTTTAAATACACTTAATGGGAAGGGTTTCTTCACTGTTAGCATTGCTAATAATGTGGCTATTATTGTGGTGGGAGTTTCCCAGTACTTCAAAATTCAATAAACTATAGTTTTAACTATAGTTTATTTAATAGCAGTTTTAACTTATAAACATATTTTATTAATTGTAAAACTAAAAAATAAACTGCCTATACTTTGAATAACTTAAAATCACAAGACTAGCACTTTCAGCAGTAAGAGTAAACACTTTTATTTAATGCAAACTACAAACGTTTTTGACTTTGACACCATTTTCAAGTAGGATTCTATTCATAACAGATTCGAATCAGAAGAATGTACAGTGACTGTACGTTCTTCTGATTCGAATCTGTTACGAATAGATCTGCTGAATCTCTTACTGCTGAAAGTGCTAGTCTTGTGATTTTAAGTTATTAATTGTAACGTTTACAGAATACACCATCTTCAGCTATATTCAAATAACTACAGAATGCATTTAAAAATTTTTATGTTGGAACATTTATAATTGTGCATTCCAAAAATCAAACAATATATTAAAAATATAATAAAATAAAATAAATTTAAATATACAAAAATCATTTTATAATTATAATTAAGAGCATAATATAAAATCTGTTTACATTATTTTTAAATATTTTGTATAGCACATAGCTGTGAGGTCCCGGAGACCCCCAAACAGTACTCCTGTGTCTTATAGAAATATTATGAAATTATGTTAAAATTTAAATTAAAAATTAAACGAAAAAAAAATTTGTTTAAAAACAATAATTAATTAAGATTGATCAAGATAACCTTAACAGGGAACTTCGAATAAGATCGCTAGTTCCTTGTCCATCCGTGAGAAAGTTCCTTCTCCAGATGGGATGGAAAGAATAAATAAATATGAGTTCCGTGTAGAGAACTATAAACGTGGGAAAAGATCTCTCAGTTGTTTGTTCCTTGAAATGATTAATCTTATAAATACAATGAATTCAGGATTGTTAGAGAGAAAAGAATCAGAGATAGAAGTTCATAATTTGGAAAAGCTACAACAGAAAAATGTAAGTTTTTATAACTGGAATTAAAACCACCCCGTCGGCGGTAGCCAACGAAGGCGAGAGAGGATGGACAATGGCAAAGACAGCCAATTGACGGATGCCTTCAACGGTAGTGTACAACAAAGATAGGAAAATAAGAACTGTGAACTGTGAATTAAGTGGAGATGGTAATGGCGTTCAACGGTAGTGTACAACAAAGATAAGAAAATAAGAACTGCAAACTCTGACTTGAGTGGACAATAGATATTTAGAAATCTGTGTATGGACTTCTCCAAAATGTAGTAGTGTATGATCGATAAAGATCTCTCCCAGGTGTGCGGAGGTTATGGTGAACTCTCTCTCTCGGAAAAATATATTCATTGTAAAGTTAGGGGTTTTTTTATATTCATTGTCTAGACCTAGGGTGAGCAACCTTTTTAATCAACGGGCCAATTAAATTTTAAAATTTTTTTGCGGGCCGCAATTCGTTGTATGGACAATCGCTTCATTTTATATGTTAGCTTCAATATATTTTATTCTTGTAAATAAATACGCTTATAATTTTGTTTATAATTAGCTTTCCGAGTCAATTTCCAATCCTGGACCTTAGCGTCATGGATCCGCATGCCAGACGCGATGATGCGGTCAAATCCCGACATCTTTTAACAGCACATACCCCATGGGCCTCACATAGCTATGCAGATGAGACTCTTTCTGTTGTTTAACATTAATAATAATATCTTTCTTGCTCCTTGTATTAATTTGTATTCAATGATCTGTAAGGAATCTTTCTTTATGATTCATGCACTTTTTAACTACAGGTAGGCCTCGATTAGTGCGAGTTCGAATAATGCGATTTTGATTAGTGCGACTTATAAAATTGATACTGTTTTTCAGTTAATGTGAGCAAATATTTGATTAATGCGAGTTGTAAGCACAGATCAGTCTTATTAACAAAGGTCTGTCTCCTTTTATGATGTCAATTAACAAATTACCATTAATTTTCGGTTAGTAAAACCGGAAAAAGGAACCGATTTCACCTCAATTCTTTTATGAACTTTGACCTATAGGTTGTCCCTTTCATTTGGTGGTACTAATGCGGGCATTACAATTATACCCATAGTGACGTATAATATGAATGGCTTTAGATCATATTGTCACATCATACTTTGGCGCGAGCAAACAACTGAATTTTCTGTTTCTAAACTGTATGGTCTTTTTTTGGTCAACAGATGACGCCACTTTCCACTCAATAACGGCCGTATTCTCAATGACAAATTAATTCTCAGATCAAGATCACCCCTATTTTTCATTTGCCAGTCGATAGAATCTCTAATGACGTCAAGAAAGATTTAGCGTGCCTCAAGGCAATACACTTTCAAACGAGCAAAGAAAAGCAGGGCTGATCAGAGGGGCGGGATGATACGGTAAAATTTTCTTCGGCCTAGGATTCACAGGTGCCTGGACATCATCCCACAATGTTTTATTTTTGTACACTAATTAACCATAGGACTGAAAATTCCGAAACGGAGTAATAAATTGCACAACCTTATAACTTGAAAATTACTTGGAACCTATGTAAATTTTCCCCGGGCCTGTCGACGTCTCTCAATGCCCCTGGCGTAAAATTATAGTCTCAGTAGAGTATTTAATTAAATTCAATAGAAACATCTGAACTTACTCCTAATTAATTGGAGGCCGCGTGGTAAAGCTTTGGCTTACCACCCTGGAGGATCCGGGTTCAAATCCGGGTCATACACCTCCAGTTTTCAGGAGGGGTCCGGGCCCGGCCCGTTGAACCCCATCCTTCAACCATCCGGTTGACCCCATCACGGGTGTTGGCCAGCCTGTGATGGGCTCTACAAGTGGCCGCTGCCAGATACAGTACAGGTAGGCCTCGATTAGCGCGAATAATTGGTTCCACGAATTTCTCGCGCTAATCGAAGTATTAACTCTATGGAAAATATGGTAATTGGTTCTTGCTTTGTGAGATTCCGGCCATTAGCTAACTTCACAATGAATAACTCTTAAACAGTTAGTGTTAAGTTTATTGTAAATATTTATTTTCATATTTTACATCATTGTTCATCATCTAAATTAATAACTTACCAGGAATTGCGTCTCATATCATCATCAAACCAACCGCCAAATCAAAACCAAAATAGCGAATCGAAAGCGGAAGTTGAGCGCCGCCTGGCCGCCAATTCTGGGTCGAGAATTGAGTGAATAGGCCGATTTGCAATTAAGCATTGCAACTTTATTGAATCAGTAAATTAGTTCCAGATAGCATTAATAAGCGAAGTTAATGAACCAATGAGAAATTTTTAACAAGTTTTCTATTTGTTTATTAGCAGAATACGACACCAAAAGATAACAAAAACAAATTTTTTTCACAAGTTTTATTTTAAATAAAGAAATCAGATAATAAACAAAAGAAAATAAATAATATCGGTAGCACAGCAATATAATAGGCAAATAAATTTGTAAAGATATCCTTATTTAAAAAAATTTAACAAAGAATGCTTTTATGTCGCTCAATCACATCCATTTTTTGCTGTAGCGTAATCACTTCTCTTTTTTTCGTTTCCTGTTTTATCATCAAAAATGTTCTTCCTTTTATCCATTTCGATACTTTTTAAAAGAGAAAATTCTGTACTCTACTGTATGTATACGATAGCAAAGCTAAATAATAGTACAGTAATGTTAAACAGTTAACGGCAAAAAGCCCATCTTTCTGATGTTTCACCCCTTCAAAATCGTGTGACCGTTCTTGGACTGCTCCTCGTCCGGTTTTACTAACCGAAAATTAACGGTAATTTGTTAATTGACATCATAAAAGGAGCTTTGTTAGTAAGACTGATCTGTGTTTACAACTCGCGCTAATCGAATCTTTTCTCGCGCTAACCGAATAACGGTATCAATTTTTTAAGTCACGCTAATCGAATTCGCGCTAATCGAGGCCTATCTGTATATCCCATGAGGATATGGCGGCGTAATCTAATTAAACTAATCTAACCTAATTAATTGGATAAAAAAATGCAGAATAATACTAATATTGCTAAGAAATAAGGCAACAGCAGACTGATTATCCAACAGTGTTAAATTCATCGTTGAAAAAATGATGGGAGGAGACCAATGTATCAAGTTGGCAAATGTGCTTTAATTCCCAGTATGACTCTTAAATCAAGTGATCATGATTTCCATTTGAATGACGAAGAACTTCCCAGTGAATCAGTGAAATCAGCATATGAAGTCACAATACAGTAATTAAGATTCAAGACGAATCTTTGAATTCAATTGGCGTCTATAGTCGGCCGGATTGGCCGCGTGGAAACGCTTCGGCTTTCCACTCTGGAGGACCCGGGTTCGAATCTCGGGTCCCACCCCTTGAAAATATTTATCATGGGGTCC
>AYEL01084356.1:0-18148 GCA_000484575.1 Olivierus martensii
AAGGCGTATGAACAGGATATTACAATCCAATGGAATAATGCGAAAATAATAAAAACCATGAATGACCCGTTCGGTATTACATTCTATGAAGCAATTGAGATAGAGAAGGGACTCCGGAAGAATGATATTATAAACGAGACCACACCCATAGAAGTCCCAGAATCGTGGAAATGGTGCGTGTATAATAACATATAAAGAAATAGTAACATATAAACTTTTGTGACCACTCTATATTTGTGTAATCTGTGAGCACCCGTACAGGTGACAAAGATGAACAATTTTCACAGAATGGTAGTGAGATATAATCTCGAAGAGGACTTGTAATATAAATCGCGTACAGTAATTGTTGTTTGGATGCGTTAAAAGTTCTAATGTTAGCTTTGATTTATTTAAATCACGTATAATGTATATTATTTAGGAGGGATTAATACTTTATATTGTTTATTTCTTTTTATATAATTCGGTCACATAAGAATATTGTATAATCTTTAATATTATCTGTTTAAATTCTTTTTAAATTTAGTAATCTTTGAATTTTGTAAACGTGTTCTATCTTTAAATATTGTCATGTTCTATTTATAATGAAGTTGTTCTATTGTATGTCGATGTTCTTGTATAATGTTTAGCAGCACTGATGAGGGACTAATACAGTCCAAAAACGTTATGCTGAATAAAATCCATACTTGCGAATGAGCTGTATTTAATCTAATATAGTTGATTTTAGTTGTTTCAGATGAAGAGATACTTAAATTTATTTTAGAGATATTATAAGAATTTTCTAAAATTAATATTTTGCATGAGAAACTTCAGTATGAAACTTTTACAATAATCCATAAAAATTCAGTGAAGAAACAGCATAATATAACATAAATGTAATTGATTAAAACTTTTAATACCATGTTTTCCTTCTGGAACTTTTTTTGAACTTTCTGATTTTTTTTTCTTTTCTGAACTTTTAGATCTTATGGGAGACCTGCAACATTATAAAAAAATTATTATTATTAAATAGAACTTAATGTTATTTAAGACAAAAAATTAATTTTAACTATTGCTAATTTATTAATTCATTAATGAAAAACAAAAATGTTTATAAACTTTTGTTTGTATATTAAGTAAAATAGTCTCTCTTGAATTTTTACCTCGAAGCAATTACAGGTGAAATTGAAAAAGTAGGACAGCGTTCTTGATTTGAAAACTCTGGCATATATGGAGAAGATTTTTCTCCTAAAAGGGGCCCTCCATGACTACGCCACCTGTATTCATCTGCCTTTTTCAATCTTTCTGCCACTTCTGAATACCAAGCATTAGGATCAACTTCAGTTTTTACTTCATCCTAATAAAATCAAACATAAAAAAAATTCAATAGTTTAATATATCAGCAGGTAAAAAGTTTTTTAATATAAATTGATTTATATAATTTCTCCAGATATTTTTTCAATTTCTGTAAATTATTTACAATAGAAAAAAATTTTAAATAAATTTTATATTTTAAAATATACTGTAAGTGGAACAAAAATTTCTTTCAAATTAGTTATATTTTATTCAAGTAAATGAGTTAAATCATGATAGTAAAATTATCTAATGCCACACTGTTATAATATACAGATAGTCCTCGACTTATGACAACTTGAGTTACGATGATTCGCACTTACAACAGCCAGAAATTACTACTACAAATTCTCTAATTCAACTTTGACGCTTGCATATACATACATATATCACATTGCTTTTGTAAACACATCACAGCATCACCATTAGTCAACAAGATAAGCCTTATTTTGTCGTAACTCAGTCATGTCCAGTAAGAAAAATAATATGAAAATTCCAACTTAAAAAAGAAGGTGAGGAATGCTTTGTTTAATCATTTTATGTTAAATAGAAACCTAATTTATGAAAATATTAAAACAGAAATCAAACAAATCAAGAATTAAAAAAGTCTTCGACTTACATCAGATTTGACTTACAACACAGACATTGGAATGGAACCCTATCATAAGTTGAGGACTACCTGCAATGTAAATTGTATGTGTGCAGTGTAATATGGCAACTATAAACAACTCATTTCTGCTGCTTCTACTAACACAAGAAATCACAACAAGCACTTGAAGTAGGATAAATACACTAATTTTTACGAAATCACAACAAGCACTTGAAGCAGGATAAAAAACTAATTTATTATTACACTTGAAGCAGGATAAAAAACTAATTTATTATTAGATATTATATAATTACTTGAAGCAGGATAAAAAACTAATTTATTATTAGATATATATAATATTGCATTAATAATACTGTATACTATCGCTTTCTGGAAACGCTTTTGGCTTATTATGGCCCTCCTCAGCCGGTAATCTCAGTCACTCACTTGAGATTACCGGCTGAGGAGGGCCATAATAGGCCAAAAGCGTTTCCGGCATCCTTTTTGTGTCTGATTCATATATTTTTTTATGTTAAGTTCATTACAATAAAGTGGAGTGCAATAATAAATATTGGAAATGAGCAATCCATAAATTTTGGACATTTTTGACTTCCATCTGTTTTGACTTAAGGCTAGGAATTCGAACCAAACCTAATTGTAAGTCAAGGACTATGTAAAATAGGTATAAAATGTCAGTTTATTTGTTTTGATAAACATTAGAGGATCAAATAAAAGATATATTTTTGATGATGAAAGTTCACAGTTGCAACTGAAAATTTATTAGATAAAAGATTATTTGAAATTTTGTTTGTAAAATAATTTGAACAATAATTGTTGGATAAAAATGTATTATTATATCAATTCCTATATTATTTAATATTTAAAAATTAAGTAAATTTTTGTTTTCAGAGAACTTCATGGGCAAAATCCAGTAGTTACTCCATGTAGCAGACAGAACTTAAATCATTTTGAAATGCAATCACGTAAACCAAGTCAAGGTAAGATTTATTTTATTCAACTTATAAAGGAAATGAATTTTTTCTTAATAAAAACAAAATGCAAATTTATAAGACTGTAATAATAGCTTTTTCTATTAAAAAATGCTTTTGAT
The DNA here is from genome assembly GCA_000484575.1 of Olivierus martensii. Taxonomy (NCBI): domain Eukaryota; kingdom Metazoa; phylum Arthropoda; class Arachnida; order Scorpiones; family Buthidae; genus Olivierus; species Olivierus martensii. Next base: position 3,030 of record AYEL01084356.1, read on the forward strand.
TAATAGATGCTTCAGCTGTACGGAATTCACATATTAGATATATGTTTCTGTCTTAAATAGCCAAGTGCATGCATATGCATGTATCCATCTATCACACAAATAAAAATTTTATTTTACATATGATGCATATTTCACAATTTTTACTTACATATTTACAAATGGCTTAGATAGATCAAAACTACATTATTACGATATTATATTAAATACAATACATAAATCAAAGTGTATTTAACATATATTTACTTAATGTATTTTTGCTATAATGCACAATCAATTTTACTATCTATTCCTGTTATAACTATTCTAAAATTGATAAAAAGTGATGAGAAGGAGGTGATTAAATATGCGACTAAGCTTACTATTAAGTAGCTGGAAGAAAACAGCAGCATTTGTACGAGGGCGGACAAAAGCTGCAACTTGGTGTTCGTGAAGAGGGAAACTTATCAGAAATTTTTGAAAAATTAATCAAAGAGACAGGTTCAGAGGAGTTGAAAAGTGACCCCACTAATAAGGTTTGTCGCCAGGTGGACAGGCTTCTGAAGCGTAAAGCATTACCGATGTTCCTAAGGAACTGGAATGTGAGGCACCTGCATGCCCACGCCTGTTTGGATATGCTAAAATTCATAAGAGGCCTATAAGAATTAGGCCAATTGTTGAGAAGTTTAGATCGCCTTTGTATTTGGTGAGGAGAAGAAACTAGCTAAGTGGTGTAGACTGAAATTAAAAGGCTACAAATACTCAATTAACTGTACAGAGGAGCTGGATAAGCTTTTAGAGAAAGGCCTGTTCCCAGAAGAGACGCTTACGACTTTTGACTTTGAATCTCTCTATCCCTCCATTCAGATTGAACCTGCTTGTATTGAACTTTATCATCTACTTTAAAATGGCCTACAGGAGGTGGAAGAGTGGGAAGGGTTGGTAGAATGTCTGAGAGAACTCTGTGACTGGTCTGCCATCATTCTTATTTTATGTTTGATCAGAAGTTTTACCAACAAGTGAAGGGAGTTCCTATTGGTAGTCCAATGGTGGGTGTTTGGCTGAGTTGGTGGTTAGGCAACAAGAGCAGGCGACTATCCAGCTTTTTAACCCGTTTTTAAAAATATACCTGAGATACATAGATGATATCTTGGTCATTTGGGAAAACGAATGTAAGGCAGAAGAAATGATTATGCTTGTACAAAGTTGAGAAAGGAAGTTAGTTATTCATGGCTTGGGTTGGAATAGACTATTTTCATCAAATCTATAATAATTTTTGTTTTCATTTCACTTATGTTGTAAATTTTGCAAGAATTTAACTGTGATTTTTTTTTTCTGAGTTATTTGGTAAAGCTGTACAAATTTTAACAACCAGTTAGATTAGTAGTACTGACAATATTGTTGTTCACTCTAACATTCTTTTTGCCTAAAATCACTAGCATAATAGCTTTGTATTTTGAAGCTAATATCATAGAAATTAAAATTAAAGATATAGTAAACTTGTTAACATCTGACTTTACAGCTAAGAACTGCCTCTCAAAGATAAATATTCCAATTTGCACCTGCATATTTTACTATTTTTCCATTCATTTCCCCATTAGCCAGTCAACAGTAATCTGTATTGCATTTGATTACCAGATAGATTACATTCAATTCTATATTTTATACATACTGATTTTTACGAGAGGGATTGATCTGGCTAATTCAATCTTCCAGGAGTCAACACGTGGTTGATTCCATGGTGGGTTCAGATATAGCTGCTGCAAAATTTATGTATTGGAAGAGTTAAATGCACAACTAATTTAAAAGTGATCTAAAGTAACTCATAGTTGCAAATAAAATGCATTGATTTGTCAATATTTATAACAAGTATCACAGTGACAAAGGAAATTTAAATCACCGTACTCTGTTTATTCACTAACGAAATGGGAAATAAATGATATTTAATATGGACCGAATATAGTAAGGTAATAACTTCCTATGATTTTTTTTTTACATGATATAAAAAAAATTTTCAGCAAGAGAGTAGGAAAGCCAAATGAAAACTAAACAGTTTCCTTTCTATTTTTCCTTCTTTTTCTACATTGTTTTCAGTGGAAAATACTATCAAAATATACTTAATGCTTTTAAGATCAATTATGATATAAATCAAGGCACTGTTATCCATGAGCAAATACAGTAGAATTTTTCAGCTTGCATGAATTTCTAATTCTTGTTATTTTACATATATACATTTTATATCTAAAAGTTTAAATCAGTGTGTATATCAAGTAATTTCAAAATCTTTCATATTTTCTGAACAGTTACTAAAATTTGATCTCTTAAATCTGGATCTTTTGTTGGCACAAGTAAATGGCAGTAAGTAGTAATCTTTGTCATATCAAATGGAGTTTTAAGTATGAAAATTTATTCTCAATTAAGGAACCTTATTAAGAAATTTATAGTAGTCCCCAAAGTGTAGTGTGTAATCCTAGGCATGCATAAATTTTTTGGAATGTGTTATAACAAGCAAAAAAATGTTTTATAGGATGTATACTGTTCTTATTTACTGCCTACTAATGTAAAGGATGTGCTGGCTAAACTATTTCACTGCATATAAAAAAATTATTCAAAATAGACAATGCTGTTACAAATATATCTGGAAAACTTGCACAAATAAAAATACTGCAAAACAACAATTTCTAAAGCATACATTCCATGTAAAATTAGAAGGAAAAATTGACAGATGCAAAACGGTTTAATTGAGAATTAAATCAAGTATTTATAATACTTAGGTATAAAATCAATTGTAAAAATCCACTTGCATAATGAAATATGATTGTAAATCTCTTAGCAGTGTATTTGTGAAAAATAATATAAAATGGAATGTAGTTAATTGAAAAAAAAATATCCAAATTTCCTATAAAATTATATAAAATATTGTGATTTACCATCATTATTAGCCTCTACTCAAAATTATAAATTCTAATTCATGGGGAAAAAATTCCAACCAATACTGCAATTAATAGTTCAAATACAACAGACAGACAGATGCAACAACGATTTCTACTTTTTGATTTTAAGTAAATATTTTTATAGCTAATGCTAGATTGACTATTTCCAATTGTTATGGATTTAGTTACAAGACAGCTGTCTATGCTGCCTTTGATGTAATCCTTACTTCCAAGATGAAATCCGGCAAAGGCCAGGTTGTTTAAATTGAATATAGATTCAGAATTCAGACGTTGGTCCAATTCTTTCTTCAATGCATATTTCTGTTCCCTTTCTGACTGCAATGCTTCCAAGGCTTCTTCCAATTGCTTTTCAGCAATTTTTTTCAATGATGTCAATTCCTCCACTTGAGAATTAAAAGATTCCACCTCCTCCTGAAGACGTCTCACTTCATGTTTTGCACCTTCAAATTCTACCTGAATGAATAAATAAAAAAAAATTAATAGCAGATAATGTAAGATTAGTGATTTCATTGAAAATATACAGGCTATCATATATCTAAATAAAATAATTTCATATAACCTTTCAGCTCATAAATCCAAAACAATTTACTTTTGCTAATTTAAAATAGGCTGCAGGCTTTTCAATAAACTTATAGGGGTTCTGGTTTATAATAGGGATGTATTAAAAATTTTCACTAAATTCAAATTTGTCAACTAGTTTATAGCTGAAAATAACTATAATTATGCAAGGTTATTAGCAAAAATATATGCAAATGCAAATATATGCATATAAATTATTGACATTTTTTAAATATGCCTGCTGCTGTTTGTGTATGACTAACATTTTTTTTTGTGCATGCACAAAAAAATGTGTGGGGTAATTATAGGTTGCCTCAACACCATAAGTTGAAAATATTACTATAGAATTATTAATAATAGACAATGGAATACTACTCCTTTTTTTAACACCATCATAAGTTGAAAATATTACTATAGAATTATTAATAATAGACAATGGAATACTACTCCTTTAAGATAGAGCCCAGAATCAAATCCAATGATTATACTCAGTAGCCAGCATTGCATCTGGTAGTAAGCAATTTCTCTGCTACAATTTTAATAAAATAAAACAAAAGTATTCCTAGCCAATATGCTATGAAAATAGTCAAGTTCAGAATATTGTGAGGGTAGCTGTAAACCAAAATATCTTAGTGGTTATCTAACTCTCTATTCTCATAATTTGGTGAAAGCTGTACTACTAGTAAATTAATATAATTTCCAGATAATTCACGCATTTTCAGGATGATTCAAATCATATCCACTCCATTTGATCTAGATAAACAAGGGTTTACTCAATATACAAAATTAAAGTTACTCAAAAACTAGTTCATTTTCTACAGATAATCCTCGACTTATGATGACTAGAAATTATTACTAAAAATTCTCTAATTCAACTTTGACACTTGCATATATGCATTGCAGCATTGCCATAATTCTGTCATGTCCAGTAAGAGAAATAATACTATTGATGAAAATTCCAACATAAACAAAATTTTCCACATCATCTTTTTTTAACTTAATTTATGAAAACATTAATTCTTGTTTTGTTTGATTTCTGCTTTTAAGTCCTCTGTGGAAAATTTTGTTTAACTTAATTTATGAAAACATTAATTCTTGTTTTGTTTGATTTCTGCTTTAAAGTCCTCAACTTACGATAATTAAACCGGTAATTAAAACATCAACACATTAAATGCAATTACAGTTGGACCTCCATGTATCGAAATTGAAGGTGTCTTAGAAAAATTTCAATATATAGAAACCTATACTACATTAGAGAAAATTCAGTAGTTAAGTGATATTTTGTCCGTATCGCCTTTTTTGTGGCCCCTGACGGTGGCAATAGTGGCTCACGGTTTGTAAAAACTCCAACTTAAATGATTTATATATTTTTTCCCAAAACTTTTTTAAATGAATTTTTTTAATGTTTTAAATACATTAATATACTGTATATATATTTTTAAAGTCTACTGCATGTAATAGATAAATGAAAAATAAGATGTATTTAATTTTGTTTAATAAATATCCAATATTCTAAATTATTATCAGATGTAATTTCAATGCAGATTCCTCATAAAAATGTTTGCATTTATTGAGCGACTCAAAAATTATAGATAAATATCCATCTTATTTTTCATTTATTAAACAAAATTAAATACAATATTCTAAATTATTATCAGATGTAAAGTAATTTCAATGCAGATTCCTCATAAAAATGTTTGCATTTATTGAGCGACCCGAAAATATTGTCGGGCACATTTTCTGCAAATCGAAACCCTTGGCAAATCATTATTTCTTTTTTGGACGATTTAGGAACTTCTATTTCATTTGCCTCAGTGAAAATCAAGATAAAGACAATATCTTTTATTGAACTTAAAATGTCATCATCTGTCGGATATTCTGCTACGATAACGTTTCAGCACGTTTAAATATTAAGTGAGATTTTCATTTATTGTGCCTGTTGACTGTAACTGGTTCCAACATTCCTCAATGTATTACATTAACTTCTTCCACAACAGACTTTTCAGAGCACAGTATATTAATTTCTTCCTCAACAGACTTTTCAGAGAAGCTGACTTTTATGAAGCAATTTTGTATTGTTATTTCCGCTATGTCATTTTACCACACTTTTGGTAATTCTGATATACACACACTGAGCTTACTTACATTGTCAATGGGTTGATCGTTTTCAAGTAGCAAAATTAGTTTCTTGAGAATCTGTTTTCGATAATGCATTTTAAGATTTTTTATTACACCTTGATCCATTGGTTGTAGTTGACATTGTGTTTGGATGAAAAAATACCAGATTTACATTTGTTAATTTTTTTGTTATAGAAGAAGTATTCACATTTGTTATAGAAAAAAGATGTGTGTACGAAAAGAACAACTTTTCTCTTCTGTCTTGTCATTTTTTTAATCAAAATTAATTAACCACTTCTCAAAAATCTCACTTGTCATCCATGATTTCTTATTGTATTCATAGTCAACTTCTAATGATTTCACTCCTTTAAACTATAAGCAAAATTTTAAGTTTTTCTTGTCCTTTGTGCCAATATGTCTGGAAAACAGTTATTCATTCCTTGCTATTTTTACCTCCATAGCATTTATCGTCTTAAAAGTTTAAATATTTACCAAATAAGACACTAAAAAAAGTCCAGTTTCATCCATGTTAAAACATTATCAGGCTGATACTGTAAAACTGATTTTAAAATTGTAGTTTTCCACTGGCTACAATCTGTCTCAGATACGCATCCACTTTCTCCAGAAATAACTTTTTCTTTAATTCTATGACGCTTCTTAAATTTGTCTAACCATTCAGAACTTGCTTGGAACTCCTCATGTCCTAAATTCGGTGCATATTCCATTGCCTTTTCCTTTATGAGTGGTCCTGAGACAGGCATGTTTCTATCTCTCACCATCTTCGGCCACGTCATTGTACTTACATGTCCTTAATTGTTTTCTGTCAGCTCCTGCAACTTCATGACTTTTTAAAACAGATTCCCAATTCTTTAGTATTGTTGACACTGTACTTTGTGGAATTCTGAATTTCTGTGCAACATCATTAGCAATTTCACTTTATCCACGACACTCGACGACTTTCTCTTTGACATGGTAAACGTTTTAGTAGAGCTGAACAAATACTAACTAAAAGCGACACTCGATGACTTTCTCTTTGACATGGTAAATGTTTTAGTAGAGCTGAACAAATACTAACTAAAATCTCTTGGTTCAGTTTTGGTTTTAAGCCAATTAACACAACATACAAAACCAAAACCGAAACAAGCCCTAGAACTTTACACTAGCCCCCTCTACAGTACAAATTGACACATCCATTTTGTTTATTTGTCGGCTTTCTAGCCAGACCCAATCTAGACTCCTTACCTTATCCTTTTCCCTCGCTCTGAAATTAAAAATTTAGATATATAGAAATTTTTTCGATTATATAGAAACAAATTTCAATGAATATTTCACGGGACTAACAAAAAACTTCTATATGTCGAAATTCTCAGTATATCAAAGTTCAATGTACGGAGATCCAACTGTATTTTCTTATGTTTATTAAATAATTGTGTTTAGAGAAAGAAACTTCACAAAATTCTGTGATAAGTTTGTCAGCAAATTTCTGTAACTATGTAATGAATTAGAGATATGCACTCTATTAGATTTGTTTAATACTGACTGAAACTGAAATAATTTTACATATAACCAGTTTTATGTAATTATAGCTTTTAAATCATTTTGCAAATGGGTTAAATAAATTTGCAAATCTTTTACAAATTTATTTAAATTATATGCAAAACAGTTGGTCAATGGAAAAGCAACACCTTATAATGCACGAGTCTGTTCGTCTGTTCCCCAACTGCGACTTTGGGTATAAAATTTAAACTGACTTATGTTATATGAGTGGCAGTGATTCAAGTTCTCCGAACTCTTCGGTTGTTTGACGCAGAGTTGGAGGAAGATGTGGAAAGTATAAGATTGTTTCTATGGAAAAAAGAAACTGTGAAATTGTATGAAGGAGGTTTTTTCCTGTAAAAAAGGCAGTGTCAAAATCAGGTATAAAATGGAATATGGGGAAAGCATAATTAGAAAATACAGAAGGGATAATCTTGAGGTGCTAAACAATAGACCATGAGGAAATAGACCAAAACTACTTAATCTTGATGTCCTTTGCCTAATAGAAGCAGCAGTTGAGAAAGAGCCTGGAATTACTCTTATGAAAATCAAAGAGAAGCTTCTTGAACATGACATTGAGTTAATTATGTCTTCCATAAATGCATTAAGCAATTTAAAAATTACGCTTAAAAAAGCATCAGTAGAAGTAGACAGAATGAAAAGAGAATCAACTATTCTGATCAAAAGGCAGTATGCAGTGAGCTTCAATCAGTCCTTGTAAACTCGCAAAACTCATTTTTATATATACTAAGCTGTTGGGAGGAACGTCAGTTACTAGAAGTCATTGCACTCAGTTTATCTAGTATTACTTCCCAGGATTGTGCCAATTATGTTATAGACATGTTTCTTTTGTTACCAGCTGCAGCTACTAGCCAACCACTGCACTAAATTTAATGTATACAATGAATTTATTTTCAAATTAATATACAAATTTTTATGAGAAAAATAATAATATTTTCATATATCAATATTATACTCATTTATTCACTAGTCTTTCTCCCATTTTGTTAAAGTATTTGAAGCCAAAAGTTTGAAATAACTTCATGCAAAGTTTAAATAAATTTGCAAATGCTATAGTTATATTTGAAATCACTTTAGCCAATATATATATATATATATTACTAGCAGAACATCAGTTTAAAATTGGTTTTTAAATATGTAAAACTTATTGTTTCTTTATTGCAAAAAATCAATTTTTAGAAACAGAATATTAACTGATATTACACCATCTTGGTATTCTATGTAATGTAATGCTATCTTACAACTAATGGCAGAAAATAACCAAACAGAATCCACTGGAATTCATGAATTCCCATTGGAGAGTTTTGTAGTTGTCATTTAGTAGCAAAAAGTCTATCACTGTCCATCATACTATTAATACATAAGAAAATAGTTCTAACAAACAAATTTGAAAGACTCAATTATTTAGAAACTAATAATGATGACATGTTCTCTTTGCTGAACCAATTCACTTGGCTGCCAGGTGTCCAGATAAATGGTCACCTGGGAGCCAATTAAAGGGGAGAAACTTTCTAAAATTCAAAATTTGTTTAAATATTTTGTTGCTATTTATACAAATAGCAAATCAAAACTCATTATTTTGCTTATCATTTACTATAATATAGAAGTTGAATCTGCCATCCATACAAATCTCATCAAAACAATAGTGTAGAATACAAGAAGAGCACATATATAAATCCATTAATGAATAATTATTGGCTGATTGTTAAAAATTATTTTATTTCAATAAAAATATACAAATATACAATGTCAATTTCAAAGAATTCTCATGATTAAATTAAATAAATATGCATCTGACTAATGTTGATATATTTAACTTTGAACAATTATTTATATTTTTCAATATATAATGAAGATTGGAAAAATTATAAGATGTATTTGAAATTTTTTTTTTTTTTTATATAGAATTTTCCCAGAAAATGCCTTAGGGCATGTGTTGAATGTCACCAAAATTTTACTTAGAAATTATATTAGTTGCTTTCAAGACTGATATATTTCAGAAATATATCAATCATTTCATTCTTCATTTTACAGTGGGTCTATTAATTTGTATACACTGGCCATTAGCTAATTTCATAATAATAGATAAATATACAATTAAAATTATGCTCCTACAAAACATTTAACATTGCAGTCATAATTTCATATGGCAAGTTAAAAACTGTTTTTCAAGTTTCTACTTTTTGGCACTGATATCTTTGATATTATTATAATGGCAAAACATTATATAAAAAAAATTGAATTTACATAAGATTTTCCTAATGTATAGTAAAATTTTATTAATTGGAATTTCACGAGTATTGTGTAAGATCAGTTTTTTTTTTACTTGAAATAGACTCACAATTTGTAATTAAATAATTTTAAACATATTACAATATCAATATTATGGAGTTTTTCATTTTCTTCATCATATTACATAAAATGATTTATGATGACTATTAATTTGTTACAAATTTACGATTTATAATATCAGATTCAATTCTGATTCATTATATTATAGAACTCGATTTTTCAGAAAAAATATCAGAAATTGGTTATTTTGTAAAAAAAGACTGGTTTTTATGAAATGTCCAATGAAAACCATGGCTCACTACAAATTGAAAAACAGACTTCTAGCTGGCATTCATTGTTAAATATATGAATCCATAAATTTTAACTCAGTCTGAAAATTATTCTTGCAAGCATATTAATTTTATTCATATTTCTAAAGATGTTCTAAATAGTAAGCTATTATAAATACTTATGAAAAATGCAATGAATTGTCTCATTTCACTGATTTATCCAGTAGATTTGACAATTATATTTATTAGTGGCATGATATCCTACATGGAAGATTAATTCTATATTAGAAATTTTTAAAAATAAATTTATGATATTGAATAAGTAGTGTTGATGTATCAGATGCTAATCACAAAACTAGATCCTACCATAAAGTGACCAGATGTCACAGATTTGAGTTGTTTGTTCCACAATGAAAAGTATCCCAGATTAGACAATTAACCTTTTCAACTTTGTGCCATTACAAAAATATTATTTTTTCCTCTATCTTATACAAGATACTAGATGACACTACTGTTGTTAACTGGCAACAAATGTTTTTATTTGTATATGATAAGTATTAGAGATGATAGCAGATTTAACAACCTCTATAATAGTACAGTGGGTGATCGGTTAACGGAACTGATATCTTTGATATTATTATAATGGCAAAACATTATGTAAATTCAATTTTTTTTATATAAGTTTTTCCTAATGTATAGTAAAATTTTATTAATTGGAATTTCACGAGTATTGTGTAAGATCTCGGAATCCCTAGAATCAGCTGTTTACATTAGCTGGTGGCCAAATAGCTACCACCTGTTTGTAAGCGGTAGCCAAAATGGAATTCTGGTAGCAATTGGCTACTTGGCTACCGAGTTTGTCGAGCCTTGTAATTTGACTGTAAAATACTAACACTTTGAATTATTTTATTTGAGATACCAGAAAAAATTATTTATTTACAATATTAATAAGTAAATACTTTATAAATGTATTTGTTTTAAGTTCTCAATAGAATAAAACTACAATCAAAAGCTATATGAGAAGTTCCAATTATTTTTATAGAAAATATTAATAATAAATATATTTGGTATTTACTTCAATATATTTCTTGAAATCAATAATAATTTCTAAATATCTATATAACTAAAATTCAATGTTTTTCTGCCTGTCTGTTCCACAAAGGTTCGTGCACTATTTGACTCTTCAGGACCAAACTTGGCCTGGAGACTTCCCACAACCCTGTGAATTACATCAGCTACCCAGGGTCAAGATCTCCTCAGGAGTAGGGCATTTTGGGAAGGAATGAAAATGCCTTCATTTAAATCCTTCAGAGTGATGTTCAAACTTGGGATGATGACATAGCAACATTGGCATGATATCATTGCTGACATAACAATATATGATGTCATAAAATGCTTCTATTGCATGAAGTCACAATGATGTAACAATGAATGGCATCGCTATGATATCACATTGCTGCTGTAATGATGTCATTGTGACATTATATGCAGGCTAAATCAACTGATAAAACTAGATACAAAGAGCTAATGGATTGTAAATGCTATAATAAATTATATGACATCAGCATGACATAAAAATGTATAATGTTACAAATCACAATTGTCATGTGATATCATAATGATGTAATAATGGAGTGATGCCACTGTGATATCATTACTGAGCTACATAACATAATTATGGTCGGCCAACCAATTCTAAATGCCGTAATAATAACTGAATTATATAGCAAATGATTTTATTCAAATTCAAGATGCTATCACAAAATCCTACATCATCACTGTGACGTAAAAAGCAGATACTGTCACATTGCGATGATGTCACATAAACATGTTGATGACATCATATAATATTAATAACTGATCCCACAATTTTATACTTTAATAAATTCAGAAAGAACAAATGATTTCTACCATTAGTAATTCAATTAGTCTGATGAAAATGTGACATTTCAATAAACATGAAATGTTATATTGAAATAACATTAATGTTATATTGAAATAACATTAATGTTATAATAAATGAAATCAATGCATGAAAAATTTTCCAATTAAAAAAATTCTTCATGGGATATGTTTTTGATTAATATAGTACAAAATATCATAGTATTACAAATATCAATGTTCTTTTCCAAGTAAATTGTTTTCAAATCGAAGAATGGAAAGACATATACTCATAAATTTGTGAACCTTTTGGAAATCATGAGGGATGTATTAAAGAACAACTGAAATTGTAGAAAAAAATCAACATGCAAATAATCAAAACTAAATTTTCCCTAAATATACTGTATATGTTTCTAACTATGCCTAAGAAATGCCAGGCCCACTTTGTTAGTATAACATACATTTTAATTCAATAAGAATAATCATTAATTACCTAATTAGATAAAAATATATAAATCTTTCTTTTCTATTCTTAAATAAAATTAAATATATAACAAACTTCAAATTATTTACATACAATTTATATTTTGTTTATTTTGCCTGTTAGAGAGTTTATTTTTAAATTTCAGATATTCTAATTCTAATTCAAACATTTGTATCCAAAGATTGGTGATAACTTAAAAATAAAAATTAATGAAAAATAATTTTATTTAAATAATTTGTTTTTTAAATTATTAAAGAACATCTGTAAAATAATTTTAAGATTTAAAATATAAAATTACAAACAATTTATAAAATTAAACATAGCATGTAAATTATTATAATCATCATATTATCAAGAAACTAAATGACTTTTTTCTTACCAAAATTCTTTTTTTAATAATAATTAAAATCCATCACACATATTTCTACCAAACATTTTTTTAATTTATTAATACAAGAGTTTGTATCTGATCCATAATCAGGATAGACAACAGTTTGAAATGATCATATCTTAGTGTGGACAGAAATAAATTATCTACCACATTCCGTAAGTTAGAAATATTTGTGTTATATTTGAAGTACTATACAATAGTATAGAACTTTAACTCATTCGTGGCCATGTCCTATTCAATAGCTGATACAGGAATGCTTTAACAGATATATGTTAAACCTAATGGACGTTTGAATAAATTTAAATGCTTATATTTATTTCAGTTTTTATGCTATATTATTGATTCATTTTTAAACTGCAGAGTGTGCTAAGTAATTATCCAAAGAACATTTTTGTCTTTCTAATAGCTTTGCTATATAACAAGTATTGTTTTTATAATTGGCTAATTCTCTTATTCACAAGCTAATTTCGGTTCCCAGTTGCTATATATCCCTGGTATCATTTCATTATTAAACCTTTTTGCATTTTTTCATTTTTAAACTGCAGAGTGTGCTAAGTAATTATCCAAAGAAAATTTTTGTCTTTTTAATAGCTTTGCTATATAACAAGTATTGTTTTTATAATTGGCTAATTCTCTTATTCACAAGCTAATTTCGGTTCCCAGTTGCTATATATCCCTGGTATCATTTCATTATTAAACCTTTTTGCATTTTTTCATTTGGCCATACCATAAAAGTCTAGTCTGGCATATACACTGTTTCAATAATTAAACAAATACTTAGTTTTGGAATAACATTTGAAATATATATGAGAGGACAGAACTTTCAGTTCTTCGACCACATGCTTATAGATACCGTATATACTCGTGTATAAGCCGACCCCCGACTTCAGAGTTTGAAAATTGGTAAGAATGCGTAACCCGTGTCCAAGCCTACCCCCAGACTTTAGTACTTAAAATTCGAAAACGATAAATTACATGATCTTTGACAGATATAAATTAATTTTTTTTTCTTTTATTTATTTACACCAAAGATATTAGAAATATTGCCTTTGGAAAAAACTTCATTTATCAAAGAAATTTTAATTTAATTTCTTTTAAAAGTTTTCTATTCCATAGTAAATATTTATATGCAATAATGAAAAATAATTACCGTATATACTCGTGTATAAGCTGATCCGTGTATAAGCCTACCCCCAGACTTTAGTACTTAAAATTCGAAAACGATAAATTACATGATACTTTGATTTTTAGTTACCGATATACAGCGATACCTTGGTTAACGACAGCCTTGGATAACGACGGCTTTGGTTAACGACGCATGCTTTGGTTAACAACTCCCGATTATGTGAACTTCGAACGCGACGCGCCGCCGACTCCAATCTGCATTTGTATATTGCAGGCATCAGATAGGTGACGCCGCGAAGCAGAAATTCTTGACAATAATCTAGCGCACCGTTTGAGAAACACTGCTGATCCAACGCAGCGCACCTACATAAGATTCTTGGATTATTGTCGAGAATTTCTGCGTCGCATGTATAAGCCTACACCCAGACTTTAGTACTTAAAATTCGAAAACGATAAATTACATGATACTTTGATTTTTAGTTACCGATATACAGTGATACCTTGGTTAACGACGGCTTTGGTTAACGACGCATGCTTTGGTTAACAACTCCCGATTATGTGAACTTCCGACAAAATAGAGTTCTGTAAAACAGCTTGTCATTGCTTCACGTGATTAATTAGCTCAGTCAATCGTGTATCCATGTGTAATCATATCTCATGTAATTTTTTTTAACAATCAATTCAAATCCAACAATATCATTATTAAAATTAATAAAATTATAACGCAACAGGTAAATAAAATTTTACTCGGAAGCGAGATTGATGTCGGTGTATGACATTATGTTAGGATGACGTAGCTTCAGAAAATATCAAGTTAACGAATAGCAATAAATTTTTATAATTTGTATAAAAATATTTTCTTTTTATTGCTGTTATTTAATAAATTTTCCAAAAAAAGTTCATATTATCACAGTAAAAATTCCTTTAGAATATGTCTACGTCATACGGCTCCCAAGCGTGCCGTTAGGATGACGTAGCAATGTGATTTCTAGACGTTAAGCAGTTTTGATTTTGCTTACGATGAACTTTTTTTTGATAGACTAAAGTTATTTTTCAGTACAGATTTTAAATAATTATTAATTTTTCGTTATTTTAAACGGTAAAAGTCGGGTTTACGTGTGGGCGAGAAGCGCGGCGTCGCGTGGCGCCATCTGTATACATTAGAGAATTAGAACCGGCGCCGCGGTCAGATTGTTTTAGATCACGTACAGTGACTCTCATGGTTATTCGTACGAATAGTGAAATCTTTATTTATCCGTAACGCGGGTAACAAAATATTTTAATCAGATTTTTTTTCTTTTTTAAGTAAGAACTTTTGTTGTATTGTTTCTCAGCAAAAATTTTAGAAGAAGAAGAAGAAGAAGAGGAAAAAATGCTTATGCGGGAAAAATTAATCAGTAAATTTGTAATTTGTTTTGATGAATGATTTTTTGTTTGTTACTTTTATATATTTAGTAACTGGAGAAATTTATAATGAGTTACAGTATCGCTTACAAAAAATATATTAATATATA
>AYEL01084357.1:0-32830 GCA_000484575.1 Olivierus martensii
CCAAAAATTGTAAAATCTCTCTCTTACCTTCTTTAATAAATCTTTGATTTGTTTTACATTGTCTCCAAGTTCATTTTAATCGAGAAAAACTACTTTTCTTCCATCCTTATGCATAAGTCTACAAACGTGCAAGGCCTAAGCCTGTCATTCCGTTAGGTTAGTTAAGCCGAAATAGCCTCATGGAATATTTTTATCTGGAGGCGGCCATTTATTGAGAGCCGCCATCATCACAGGCTCATAAACACGCAAGGCCTAAGCCTGTCATTCCATTAGATTAGTTAAGCCGAAATATCCACAAGGCCTAAGCCTGTCATTCCGTTAGGTTAGTTAATCCGAACTATCCTCATGGAATATTTTAACTGGCGAGTGGTCACTTATAGAGCCACCATCATCACAGGCTGACCAACACCCATGATGGCTACTTATAGAGCCACCATCATCACAGGCTGACCAACACCCATGATAACAAAATATCCTCATGGAATATTTTTATTTGGCAGCGGCCACTTATAGAGCCCGCCATAACACAGGCTGACCAACACCCATGATGTAGCCACTTATAGAGCTGCCATCATCACAGGCTGACCAACACCCATGATGAGGTCAACCGGAAGATGAAGGATGGGTTTCGATGGTCCGGACCCAGATCCCGATGAACTGGAACGTTGAAGGATGAGTTTTAATGGTCGAGCCCACATCCCTCCTAAAAACTTGAAAGAGTGGGACCCCCTGATCCTCCAGAATGGTAAGCCACAGCTTGACATATCAGCCGGATGGCTGCATGGTAATTCGGTCAGTCCGCGGGTCCCACAGTTTGTTCTGTGAAGTGTTCATTATTCGAACATGTGTTCGTTAACCGAACATAAAAATCTTTCAAAAAAGTGTTCGTTATCTGAACTGTTCATTAACCAATCACCCACTGTATTTCTATTTCTGTAAAATTCAAATTAAAAGAAAGAATAGATATGCAGTATTTACCACTCACTGTATGCAATAAGTTAAGAAATTTAGAAGAGAATGGTTGGTCCAAAACAGATTTCTTCAAATCCTATGTCAGCAACTTTTATCAAAAATGTATTCAATATATAGAACTTTGCTTATCACAATTTGAACACATTGTTCCACTTACAACAATCAATCTTAAAAGCTGTATTAATTGGCAAAATATACAAAAAAGTTTTGAATACATTTCAAAATTTGATGATAAAGGGAAATTTTTGATGAGATAATATGTAATAGAATAAGTTGATGATACAAAAATAAATGTTTGGAATGAATAAAAACTGTAATCGATGCAAGGTGGATAGAAATATTTGATACAAACAACATATTCAGGAACATCAAGAAAATAAATCAGATTTACATTATGCTTGCCAGGCACCAATGGTGCAACAGAAAAAGTTTTAGATCTCAAACATTGAAAGCAATATTACCCAAGTACAATTTTATCAATACCTGTAAAGAATTTTATAAGAATATTTCAAGTAATGAAGATTTATAAAAAAATTTCACTCTGGAAAAATACATATATAGATATTTGTTATTTTTTGTATTGAGACTTATTTTTTATGTAGTTTCTTCTTTTCATAACAAACAATTGTTTTAATTATTTTTACTAATTTATCAGAATTATCTCTCTCTTGTAATTTTTATATTAATAAATGCATAAAAAGATAGATCCAAGACGGTGTCCTCACAAACATATTAAACATTTTTTAAATTTTTATTTTGGATATGTCCCATATTCCAACAAAACATCTGGTCACTTTATCCAACCAGAATATTAAGTTATAGCATAATGCTATTTCACAGTTAATTTTTAGTACAATTTGCAAGGTATAACAACTACAAAAAATTAAATAGGTGAATCATCATAAATGATATTTTTAGGAGACTTGTTATAAAAATTTTCAGACTGATTCATGTAATTGATGAAGAGGCACAGATATGATTCTTACAGTAAAAAAACACTCCAAATTTAATTAACATAGAATGAAAATGAATTATTAATTTGACATTTATAATTGAAAGAATTATTAATAGCACACAGAATGGCAAATTTGAAGTTTCAAATCCATTTAATAAAAAGAACTAGAGCAATTTGAAAATAGCAAAAAATCTGTAAAAACTATTCCACAGATCCTCTACAAATTGCATTATTTAATTGCTTTTGGTATATTTCTAAAAATTAAAGCTCTCCTGAATTGGCATAGTCAAGCCAAAAAAGATGGATATCCAATCCCTTTTCAGAAAATATTTCTACTGTTCAACAATTTTCAACCAAATGTGGAATATATGTCATTTAAGATAGATTATTTTAGATGAAGTAAGTATAAAAATTGTGTGAATTGGACAAAATGAAGATGAGGGGTTTCTTCTCTGTAGATCATATCACTTAATTGGATTCATATTTAATGATTGTTAGATATTTAGTAACAATAAATAATTCTTATATTAGTAATTTTTTTACATGCTAACAAAATTTAAGCAAAGGGCCCGTCCATAAACTATATCATGCTATTTCAAATACTTTTTGATCTCTTACATCATAAGACTTTTCCCCTTTACATCATCAAGAATTAAAAAAGTCCTTGACATAAATCAGAATCAACTTACGATGGAGACGTTGGAATGGAACCCTGTTGTAAGTCAAGATCTCCTGAATTGGCATAGTCAAGCCAAAAAGATGGATATCCAATCCCTTTTCAGAAAACATTTCATAATTTAATTGTAAGTCAAGTGTCTGTATGCTATGTTTTTGATTAAATTTGAAAATTTATAAAAACTTTAAAAATTACTGATAAGACATATCAATAGATATATTTTATTTAAATATTGCCATTCTTACTAATAAATTTGTTATTTTTTCAAATAATTATGCAAATTTTCATTAACTAAGTTGTACTGTATAACACTTTGTTTTTTGTCAATAATTTTTAAAAAAATAAGCTATGAATGAAGAAAATCAGATCATATTTTATTCAAAAGACTTGCTGCTATCAAAAATAAATATTTCATTGGATGGCTAAGATTTCATACAAAAAAAATGTTTTTTCAATCTCATATAATGAATGAAAAACTGTAAAAAAAAATAAAATTTGAAAAAATTTTTACATTGTTAGAATGAGAATAGAAAAACAATAAATTTTAAAAATTCCAAAAAATTTCAATGAAAATTAGATAACCTTATGGATGTCAACAAGTTAATAGAAATCCTTATCATTTTAAAATAAAAATTTATTAAATTGTTAATCATCATATACATTTTTCTTGATGTAGGATTTCTATTAACTTGTTGACATCCATATCATTTTAAAATAAAAATTTATTAAATTGTTAATCATCATATACATTTTTCTTGATGTGGATCATAAAAGAAGTACAGTATTTGATTTAATATCTGAATAGTGCAATATAAAAAATGTTAAGAAAATCTTACTTTACACAAAAATTTTGAAATAATGTAAATATTAAAACGTATGAATTCTCTTATTTTATATTTTTATAAAGAAAACTAGTTTTCAATTATACAAGATCTTCATAAATACATTCTTTATATAAAATATGAATGCACAGTAATTGAAAATCAATGTTTTAATTCTCTTTGATGTCTCATTCACAGGGTTGCAAAAAATATAAAAGAATATACTGGTAAATATAAAAACTTCTGTATTTCTACATTTATTTTGAGAGCATTTTGTGTGTGTATATACACACTTCAAAAAATATTCAAAGAAGGCATATATAGTGGATTCCACTTAATTGGGACATGTTGGGACAGTCATTTTGGCCCAATTAAACAAAGTAATAATAAATTCTAAAATATGTAATTAGGCAGCTGGATGGCGGAGTGGTAACGCTGTCGGCGTGCCCCACAGGAGGGCCGGGTCTGGTCCCAGATTTTTTCAGGGTACTGGGCCGGCAGCTGGATGGCTGAGTGGTAACACTGTCGGCGTGCCCCACAGGAGGGCCGGGTCTGGTCCCAGATTTTTTCAGGGTACTGGGCCCAGCCCGGTGATCCCTGTCCTTCACCATCCCGCCCCCCTCCATGGGTGTGGGTGCAGCCTGTGGTTGGAATTGGCCCCACCCCCTTAGTAATCTCCCTGATTGGAAAGGGGGCGTAAAATATGTTAAAAAAAGAAAAAAATATGTAATTTGTAGAATTACATATTTTTTAATAAATAATAGGATACCTATTTTAAGGTATCCTATTATTTAGGTATTCCTATTTTAGGTATCTATTTTATAAAATAGATACCTAATTATTAGTTGTTTAGTGATCTCCTCTGACTTTGCCTTCAACACTGGGCTGCTGATATTCATGCCTCACCCACTAACTATAGAAAACCATTTGATCTAATACTACTTTGACTTCTGGATCCTTTCCATCATGTTTTCTTTTGAATGTTCTGGAATTTCTTTCTGTAATGCCCACTCCTCATGCAGTTGATTTTCAATTGTAGGAGATGCGCTATGGTAGATTTTGGTTTATTTCAACAAGTCTACCATGGCTTGTATTAAATGGCTGGCTTTTAATTTTATTCAGCAAAGCAAGTCTACGACAGCTTGTATTAAATGGCTGGCTTTTAATTTTATTCAGCCAAGCAATTTTTTACTTGGAAGTGTAAAATCCTTTCTTGACATCTTGGCAAATATTTAAAAATTTTAAATAAAATCAACACTGTAAATGAATATCGCTAGATATCAGCAATGAAATTTTATTTGAAAGTGTAAAATCATTTCTTGGCATCTTGGCAAAGATTAGTTTTTCTTGAAAGTGTAAAATCCTTTCTTGGCATCTTGGCAAAGATTTAAAAAGCAAAGCAATTTTATTCGAAAGTGTAAAATCCTTTCTTGACATCTTGGCCAAGATTTAAAAATTTTAAATGTGCAAAATCATTTCTTAGCATCTTGGCAAAGATTTAAAAATTTTAAATAAAATCAACATTATAAATGAATATCGTAGTTACAGTAAAGGTACTCTTAAGTAGATACATACTTGCCAGACTCATGACGATAGATAACTGATCCTCATCACACTAGTGTTAACGAATACAGTATTGTTATGTATTATTTATCAACAAAGATATTTACTTATAATTTTACTAAAGAATGGATGTTTATAGTGCAGGAATAATGTGTTGACGATGAGTATGTAATAAGACACGAAGAAACGATTTGCTCCATTGTATTAGCCTGTATTGTCTTGTAGAGAGGTTTAACCTGAAAAATTACTGGTACAATAAAATGTTATGTTATAATTTTTATATAAGGAAATGAGTATGTAATAAGACACGAAGAAACGACTTGCTCCATTGTATTAGCCTGTATTGTCTTGTAGAAAGGTTTAACCTGAAAAATTACTGGTGTGATTATGTTATAATTTTTATATAAGGATTTTTTTTTAAGAAAGCACACAGTATTAGTGTACATAGTGTTGTCATACTTTCGAAAAATCCCTAAAAATATATAAAAATTGAAAATTCTTTTTCTGCTCCTGTCCCAATTAAGTGTTTAAATTATATATTAGTTTGGTTTCTGTTCTTTGAGATTTGTATATACTATGCTTTGTAATATACTGCAAGCCGTTTCAAAGGAGTTGAAAACAGTTTAATTTTTATGAATCATTGTGACAGAGATTTGGCAAACAGAAATAGTGTCACATGAAATGTTAGCCAATACAAAATGTCAGATGATAAGAAGTTAATAGAACTTGTATATGTACTAGATATCAAAAAAGACACACTGCTTAAATATTGGAGTTATGAAAAAAAAATAAAGACAACATTTAGTAGCAGTATAAGTTCTTTAATAAAATTAAACTAAAACATTTCTGATTACTACATAGTCATCATCATGGTATAATAAGTGGTAGAACAACAAACAAAATTATAGATTCTAAGAACACAAAGAATATTAAGATTTAAAATTTAAATACATTAAGAGTGTTTTACAGTAACTGAGTAATACTTTGACTAAACCAAGAAAAATAATACATGTAATAACAAAATAAATATAACATAAGAGGATCTTCATCTATCACTCCACAAATATAGGCCAGCATGAAGAATTCTCTAAAATCATATCCTGGGGTAAAAACTTATGAAATCTATTTTACAAAGAAGTTAAGAAAGCATTTATTACTACACCCCAAAGCACTAATCCAGCTCAATCTGATATGTACCTACCTGAACAAATACTATACTTTACTTCAACAACAACATCAGAAGGCAGTATTACATCTATGGAAGTGGTGTATTAGCAACTTTTCTGAAGGTATTAATGCACACGGAACAGTTGATTTCGATGTAAAAGGTAATAGCATCATAAGAACGATGTTTGTTTTTATGTAATTGTGCCTTTGGGTTTATAGTTTTCAATTTTGAATAAACATTCAATTCAATTTACTTCATTGATGGCTAATCATGCAGTCTTTCGAGGATGACATAAAATTACAATTTTCCATCATTTTATAACAATTAGAATCAGTTAGAATGTGCAAAACATCAATGCACATCTGATCATCCTATATATTCTAGACACGCAGATAATTTACTAAATGTTAAAATCGTATTTTTTTCAAAGCTTATAGCTTATCAAAATTGCCATTATTTTATGGCAATTTACTGTAAGATTGCAAAGAATTTAGTGGACTATATCATCAGCATAGTGATATAAATGAACTTTGGCTCTCCCATAGAAACAATACTGCCTTCAGATGCTGTCATCAGGTATAGTAATTGTAAAACTACTACATAAGGCATCTAAAATTAGTATAATAAAAAGCACCACTAAAAAGCTGAACATCAGGACAGTAAACACTAGATATCTAACTGTGTATAAGAGACTATGGAATGATAAGATCTCCTACGATGCTAATAAATGAACAGGAATCTATATAAATACCAATACACAATCAAGACTGTAAATCAGCATGAGAAATATATTGGTATCACTTCAAGAAATCTAGAAGATTGCCTGGCAGAACATAAACAGAAAATCTGTCTTGGTGGGTCATTAACAATGTCCAAGCTAACAGTATATTTAGTGCATGATGTCATGCATTTCAAGTTAATATGTAAATGCTCTGCATTAATCTATTATGAATTTTAATTTATTTAATTACATGTATTATTTTTCTTACTTTAAATAAAACATTATTTAGTATAAAACCATACACAATGTATTTAAATTTTAAATCTTGCATTCTTTTTATTCTTAGAACCAGGGCTGGGGAGCTGGCTTGAAATAGGTTAGTCCGGCACCAGCTCCATCAAATATAAAAGTTTTTTTGGTATGACCGCTACCATAAAACATCATTTACCTTTTAAATTGATATATTGGTGTTTGTATTATAATAATTTATATGCATATATTTAAAGTTTCAATAAAATATTTATTTTGGCAAATGGCATTAATATATCAGTAATTAAAAATCAAAGATCATGTAATTTATTGATTTCAAATTTTTATCAAATTTTAAGCGCTAAAGTCGGGGTAGGCTTATACAAGGGTTGCACATTTTTGCTGATTTTCAAACTCTAAAGTCGGGGGGTCAGCTTATATTCGAATATATATGGTAGATGGTTAGGAGCAGAAATTTTAATGGCTCCGGCTTCACTGAATATGATCAGCTTAGCTCTGGCTCCAACTCAAGCTCCTCCAAAACTTCCTGGTACCATAGCTCCAACTCCCCAGCCCTGCTTAGAACCTGTAATTCTACCACTTATTATAGCTTGTATCACTGATGACGACTATGTAGTAGTAAAAACGTTTCAGTTTAGTTTTATTAAAGAACTTTTACTGCTATTAAATGTTCCTTATTTCTATTTGCACATGTATATTTGAATGAAATAAAGACTGTTTCTGACTTATACATATCCATTATAACATTGATCTATATTTATGTTGAGATTCCCTGACTTACAAGAAAAATAAATTGATTGAAGCAATTAAAGCTTTAATGCAGAGATTTGAGCATTTTCTTTTAATTTCACCATTTATCATGATTTATGTGCTTATTATTGAGTTAACCAATCAGACTCTGGCTCAAACCTATCCTGAAAAACTAGAGATATGGGATTTGAAATTGAATTTGAATCTTTTAAGATAGTAGCATCTACTTTACTGTGCAACTTATGTACTTAACATTAGAAATAGTTTTATTAAAGAATATGTCTTTATGACACACTGGTGCTATATAGGGTATTTTCTGACATATGTTTTGACTTACATAAAGTTTCACAAAATGATCTACTTACATAAATTGAGAATTTTCTGTATTATTGAAAGAATATCAGAATAATGACAAATTGATAGAAATGTAATTTTAATTTGATTCTAATTTTGATCACCAATTATCTAGGATATAATAATTGAATCACTTGAGGCATTTAAAAATCTTTCAGATAATCACATCTCAGATAAAACATTGATATATAATTAAGCATCACTTACAGGTTGCAAATTAACCATAGTTAACAGTCTGGATTATCTGGATGATCTTGTAACCCAAATAATCCAGAGTCAACTGTATAATATAAATGAGATTTTATTTTACTATTATAACAACTCAAGCAGAATAATAGAATTTTCCATATATAGATAATGCCATTATATTTGAAAATGAGAAGTAAAAAAAAAAGTAAAGATCTTTTATAATATATATTTACTTTGAGAAAAACATATTCAAAGTTATGAAATAATATCCTGCAAATTTAAATGGTAAATGATTTCTTTTAAGCCAAATGGATTTTCATTTAAATAAAAGAATCAAAGAGTAGGTATTTTTACTTTTGAATCATGATTTCAGTCTATATTACAAAATATCAGTTTACATTACGTTTTGTCTATAAAAAAGAAGAAAAAAAATTTGTTTACTTGCAGCAAGATGATATTGCAATATTTGCTATATCATCTTGCTGCAAGTAATCCAGAGTCAACTGTATAATATAGATGAGATTTTATTTTACTATTATAACAACTCAAGCAGAATAATAGAATTTTCCATATATACATTAAATTTTTTAAAATTAAGTATATATCTGAATCTCAGAGGCATATGAAATATATTCAATTTGAAAAAATTGGATTTAGTGTTATATGCCTCCAAGGTACAAATATATCTAAAGATGAAACAACATTGAATTTCAGCATATGAATGTTATATTGATAATGTATCTTTATTCAAAAGTTGAGCATCAATTAAATCTGTGTATGTTGTTACTGTGCTTGAAGACAAGTGAAATACAATAAAAACACAAGTGAATTTATTTTCTATATTTCACTTCAAGCATAGATAGCAACACCATCTTAGATATGCATTAAGATGCTTCCTCCTCCTGTCACATAGTATCAAATCTTTTTTTTTACTTACTGGTTAGATTGACAAAAGGCTCATCAAACCTAAATTACATTTCTATAAAATAAACTACTAAACAACCAATAAAAGTTTATCTGATTGATAAGAATAAGCAAATAATGAATATAAGAATCCATATCCAGTTTTTAATATACACATAATCATCAACTTACAATGGGTTCAGTTTTGGTCATCACAAACTGGAACAGTTGGAAGTTGAAATGCTCAAAATTTATGAATTTCTCATTACAGGCATACCTCATTATTGTGGCAGTTATATTCCAAATCATCACTGTAAAGTTAATCACAGTCTTTTTCCATTTGTTAATGCACATAAAAGCTTAAGAACATATTTATACTATAATTCATTAAGTTCAAAATAACACTAGGCCTAAAAAATGGCCACATTTTAAAGCATTCCCATATTATCTTGAAGGATCCAGGTTTTAGATCTCTCAACTTCAGTTTTTCAGGATAGCTCTGGGCCTAACCCATCTATATGTAATGATTTATATACTTATTCTAAATATTATTTTGCAGATAATTTTCACTGTATTAATGAAGTGCCTTAAAGTGAGGTATCCCTGTATTAATGTTTATTAGAATATTATACATTATCTTAATAAACATAAGCACTAGAAACCAGACACAAAAAAGGACAATTTCAATATATCATACTATTGGGTCCAGTGTGGAATTGCATTGACCAATCATGAAATTTTTCAATGACATTATAGTCATAGATACAACTGGTCAAAAGCAGAGGTGGTTTTAAGTCGAGGACTATTTGTACTATTTACTATTTATTATTATTTATAATAAAATAATATACACTTGTATTAACATTGAGATATAGTGAGTACAGCAATAACAATAAATGTTAATGGTGATTAAATTCTATATTTTGATATTTTACTATCAGCAAATATTTGGCCTCGTTTAATTCTGTCCTACTTCTCTGGTATTTTTCTTGTAGGAAGGAGTACCAGTCTACAAGCAACTGCCTAGGTCTCTGACTGCATGCAAACAGGACAGATACTGGACAGCTGGAAAAATGAAGTCATAGTACCGATACATAAGAAGGGAGATAAAATGGATCTTAGAAATTACAGGACTATCAGTCTACTCTTGACAATATGCAAAGTATTCACAATCATCCTCACAAGAAGATTGGAACAAGTACTGGATTCAAACCAACCCACAAATCCATTTATGAAAAATATAAATAATTTTATTTAAAAGCAATGTTTATTAATCAAACTTATTTTATATTAATTCAAAAATGATTTTCATCAAGCTGTGGATGGCTTACAAGAACAAGAAAAAGGAAAAAACAGGTTTGATTTTGTTATTTCTGATTTTTTATAAAATGTACTATCTTAATAAAAAAAACAAATCCATTTATGAAAAATATCAATAATTTTATTTAAAAGCAATGTTTATTAATCAAACTTATTTTATATTAATTCAAAAAATACTATTAATTTTCTTTAAATAACTAGTGTCTAACTTTAATGTTATCAATAATATAATCAATTTTTTGATTTAAAATACTCTGATCTGTTCCCATTTGTCTAAAAATTAAATAATAATCATGTTTCATTAAAAATTTTCTTTGGTCGATTTTAATATTTTACAGCATAGGAACAACCAAAAAAGGAATAGGTCCAGCATATTCGACAAAGGTATGTATTGCTATTTTTTATAATTTCTTTGTTACGCGTAGTGGACATATCCACCAGATGTCAGTTTCTGGTTGGATATGGTTTACACGTGGCACTTTCGTGCCATCAGTAACTTCTTTGTCCTCTTAACCTTGTATTAGGCCAGTCGTAGTGGGATCCGCTTGGCTGACCTGCTGGGAGACTTCTCCCTATTTGAGGAAAAGTGAGTACCCAAGTCAGGCCATATAAAATTTATATGACAGATTTTTAATGAGAAATATACAGTTTCTGTAAATAATCATTAAGGTTTGAAATCAAAATTCTCTTTATTATTAATTATAAAATTTATAATGAATTTTATTTTGAAAATTTTAAATATTTTATCATAATTTAAAATTTATTTTAGATTGAAAGGTTTAATTTCATTACATAAAAGACAGTTTCCTAGCTTAGTAATTGATGTTTCTGCAGAAATAAAAAAATACAAGGTAAACTTTTATCAAAAAATATAATAAAATAATAATAATGTATAAAGAACATAATTTTAATTTTTTCCTCTAATATATTTTAAAGGAATATGCTGAAAAAATCCGTCCTTTTGTAACTGATACAGTTGTATATTTAAATCAAGCATTAAATGAGAGAAAAAATGTTTTAGTTGAAGGAGCAAATGCTGCTCTTCTTGATATTGATTTTGGTAAATATTAAAAATAGTACTGTTATATAACATTTACATAAATTTTTTTAGTAGTTTTAAAGATAAATATAACAAACTTTTTAAATAATAAATTATGAATTTTCCCTAAAAAAATTTATGTAAATGTTATATAGTAGTTTTAAAGATAAATATAACAAACTTTTTAAATAATAAATTATGAATTTTCCCTTATTAAAAATTACTCAAGTTTTTTCTTCGTTAAGGGAACATTTTTTTGCTTTCTATATTTATATGCATTATTATAAAATTGCATCAAATACATGTTTCCAACTTGGTTAAAATAAAAAAATTTTTTGATATAAAAAATATTTTTAAAATTATAATTTTAATTCTTTGATCTCATGTGATTTTTTATTTTTTTTCCACCACAAATCAAAAAAGCTGCAGTTGTAGACAACATGTTCCACTGTATCATCAATATGAAGGAATCTACTATATTTACTTTTAATTTTTCAAAGAAAATGTAATAATCTTAAATTATTATTATTATTATTATTATGGTATGTCAATGTGAGCACGAAATAACTCCGGAGCAAAAGTGCTATGTCGGACAAGAGTCTTTTTTTTCTTCATATTTCAATAGCTTTGATGGCTTCTTTGTTGAAGATTTATGAATTAGCAGGGCTCGAAATCACGTTTCCTTAAGATTTTCTGCAAAACTTTTATAGATAATCGGATATTTTAAATGATTTTAGATGTATTTTATCATTCTGAATCGAATGCAATCAATTTAAATAAGCTACAACTTACCTTTACGAAATTACGTAACTCTTTTGCTTACGACAATATATCCGTTTCGAAGCTTGGTAAAATTCTCAAATATTTAAATTTTTTATTATAAATATATATATATAAATAAAAATTTTTAATTTTCAGATTTATGAAACTAATATTCGAAAATCAGTAATTTCATTGACACCATCAAAGGCAAAGGATTTTATTTTTAAGGCTGAAGAATATTTTGATATTGATTTATTTACTAAATCTATTGAAATAAAAATGGCTGATGATATGATCATAATCTTAAATAAAAATAATGAAATAGGAACTGAAGAAATTTGCAGGTAAGATAATTCTATAAATAGTAATAGAAAATTTTTATATTTCAAATTAAATTTTAGTACCTAGATATAATTATTCTATCTTTATTCCTTCATATTCCCTAAATCATCGATCTTGCAAAGCTTCTGTCTTTCACATTATTCACTGGATATTTTAAGTAACAGATTTTATTAATTGATATGTTTTGCCAAAATCAAAAATTATTATATCAATATTATAGGAACAATAGTAATCTAAAGATGGTGATTGTTATATTAATATATATATTTTTATGTGATATTTGAAGCATTACATAATAAATTGAGACTGAATTCTATTATCATCATAAATTTTGGAATCATTGTAACAATAATTTTTTGTACATCATAATGTTTTATATATTTTTATTAATCTATTTTTACAAATTTTTATAATTTAAAAATATCATTTAATTTAAAAACAAAATTTGTATATAACATGTAGATAAACAACTTGCTCAATATCATATACACAAAAATCAGCTCAACTAGCAAGTTCAAACAAAATTTGCTTATAAATTAAATGAGCATAATAACATATTTGATTTGTTTCGTTTCAGAACATTTTTAGATGGACCAGGTGTTGATCCTAATTTAATTAATAATGATTGGATAATTAATCATTATGAATGGATTGTATGGAAACTATCAGCAATGGAAAAAGCATTTCCATGTATATTTGGAAGGAAGTAAGTAATAATAATAAAATAAATATATTATACTATTGATTATTCATACAAATGAAAGGTGAAAATATAAATAATTTAGCAAAAATAATTCAAAATTTTAATTTTTTATATTACATTTATTTAATTTGTTTCCATACTGAAAGGTATTTCTACTTATATTAATTAATTCATAATCATTGCTTTTACTTACTCATTAAAATTTCTTTTCTTGGATAATTGTCATTAATCTTTCTAATGAAAAAAATTGACATATATTTTTAAAATATTTTAAATATGGAAATTAATTTTATGTTATAAATACAAATAGTGCTTGACTTATGATTTCTGAATTATGACAACTCTGCTATCAGCATTCAGAAATGCCCAAAATTTATGGATTTCTCATTATTTATATGTGCTAAGATACCATATATTACCTTTATAAATATAAAGAACACAAAACTATAGGAACCAAATACAAAAAAGGATGCTTTCCATATATTAGACCAGTGTTTCTCAAAGTGGGTGTATTGCCCCATTGGGGATAGCAAGTGGGTGTAGGGGGCATTGCAAGTCATGAGAATGCATGTGGCTAGGATGATTCAGTTGTTATATTTGCTTGTGTTGCATTGCTTATTATCTTGGCTACATAATATTAGCGATCAAAATCATTTGAATATTATGAAATGCAGTATTTACAAGCATTGCACTTACAAATATTGAACTTGATTTTGATCATTTAATATCACAGCATCAATGACATCCTTCTCATTGATTAAGTTCATTTCAAAATAAGTTTTTTTATGATAAATACATTTTTTTTACAATATTTATAATCTTACATTTTACTTTCACTATCTTCTTTACTATATGCTATGAAATAACTGAACAGCTCTATTAAGTGAAAATAAATATTTATCTTTATAAAAGATAAAAATTTATTTTTCACTTAATAGAGCTGTTCAGTTATTCCATAGCATACATTTTTTTAATTGTTATTCTATTAATGTTAGTATTGAATGAATTAATAATTCAATTATATTTAAGAAAAAGTATCAATATCTATCTCTTTTTTCAACGACAGAATTCATATCACTAAATTTTTCAGTGCATGTTGGCAAACAGGAACAGATAAAAAAGATTATTTAAAACATCTATTTATTGCTAATAATTTACATTAAACATTTAAAACATTAAATTATAAAAATTTTGGTTACATTGAAATTTTTAACAACTACAAAGTTTTTTAAGCTGTATGATTTCTTTCAAAAATTCACATTTGCAAAATGCATTTCGGCTTGTTGGCCCTCTTCAGCTGCAACTAGTTGTGAATCCTTATTTTTACCGCTTAACCCACATTCTCAAATATAGTATCAAATGCAAATATACAAGATTATTTATAAATTATGCTATGTTTATTTATTGTTTGTTCAGTTTGTCTTCCAACGAATGTTAAATATTTAACTTTAAATTGCATCACTCCATGATCAAACCAATCGCCAAATTCTGTACTGTACTGTATGTATACGATTACAAAGCTGAATAATAGTAATGTTAAATAGCTAATGGCAAAAAAGCCCATCTTTCTGGTATTTCACCCCTTCAAAGCCAAGTGACTGTTCTTGGACAGCTCCTCGTCCGGTTTTACTAACCGAAAATTAACATTAATTTGTTAATTGACATCATAAAAGGAGACGGGCCTTTGTTAGTGAGACTGGTCTATGCTTACAACTCGCATTAATCGAATATTTGCTCGCACTAAGTGAAAAACAGTATCATTTTTATAAGTCGCATTAATCGAATATCGTATTATTCAAACTCGCACTAATCAAGGCCTACCTGTATTGGACTATTGCTAATGGACTTGAATTCATGTGAATTGCATTGACCAATCAGAGTTTATTGATTACATCACCATCATAAATCAAGAACTTTGCACAAGAAAAATTATCTTAAAATTATGGTTATATTAATATATGATAAATATGCAATAATTTCGAAAGAATTTAAGTATTGTTAGCTGTCAATTTTTATATTAATATAATGAACTCAGACAAATTTCTTATTTTCTCAATATCTTTTTAGGATGTTTCAGTAATTGTAGTTTTTCTGAATTGTTATAAACATGTGTTTTAATATCGTATTATTCAAACTCGCACTAATCAAGGCCTACCTGTATTGGACTATTGCTAATGGACTTGAATTCATGTGAATTGCATTGACCAATCAGAGTTTATTGATTACATCACCATCATAAATCAAGAACTTTGCACAAGAAAAATTATCTTAAAATTATGGTTATATTAATATATGATAAATATGCAATAATTTCGAAAGAATTTAAGTATTGTTAGCTGTCAATTTTTATATTAATATAATGAACTCATTGAGAAAATAAGAAATTTGTCTATCTTTTTAGGATGTTTCAGTAATTGTAGTTTTTCTGAATTGTTATAAACATGTGTTTTGAGAATTCATTAATCAAAAATATATAACTCTAAAACTTTAAGTAATTTTATTTGTTTTAATTTTAATTGTTTATTTGAATAAAAATTTCATAATAAGAGAACAAATAAAATTATTAAAATTTATCAAAAAGTTTAAAATTTGTATTTTAAAACTTTTTGATATGACTAAATAAAAATTTCATAATAAGAGAACAAATAAAATTATTAAAATTTATCAAAAAGTTTAAAATTTTCATTTTAAAACTTTTTGATATGACTGCTTTATATATATATATATATATTCTGTTTAAATTTTCATATATAATATCAAATAAATGAATATTTATTTTAAATTGTTTATTTTATGTAATTTTGTTATACTGATTATCCAAGGTTAGATAACATGTTACCTTGAAATTCTTATCTGTTTTTTTTTTTTTGTTCTAAAGTGTAAATACAATAAATACTCTACTGTTCTCCTTTTCATTGTGTCTGATTTTTGTGGGAGGTAACTAAAGATTCTAATAATAGGACATTTTTGGCAAGGCTGATTGCTTCCTTCTAACAAATGTGAAAGTTCTTATATGTTGCCAAATAACCATTTATGTCTCTGATTAAAAATAAAAATCTAATTGTCATGATTTAATACTTCTAATTTAAAACAGTTTATTGTAAATGTATAGTTTGAAAAAATTCTAATTTCTTATTAAAATAATTTAAATTAAGAAAAAAATTATTCTATTATTAAGGGAGGAAATAATGCTGGACATACAGTTGTGGCTGATGGTGCTGAATATGACTTTCATAATAGAATAATTTTTTTCTTAAGGGAGGAAATAATGCTGGACATACAGTTGTGGCTGATGGTGCTGAATATGACTTTCATATTTTGCCAAGTGGTATTGTGAATAACAATTGCACATCTATTATTGGTAATATTTAAAATTTTATAAAACTTTACATGAAAATTGTTGTTAAATATTTAAACAACTTTTTGATTTTAAAATATTAGTAAATACATGAAATGATTTTAAATAGAATTTTTATTTAGGAAATGGTGTTGTTATACATTTACCACAATTTTTTGAAGAATTAGCAAAGAATGAAGCAAAGGGTTTGAATAATTATAAAGGAAGACTTTTCATTTCTAACAGAGCACATTTAGGTAAATATATAATTATTTTAAAAATATCACATATATAAATATATTTAAAATTAATTATACTTAATTTATTAAAATATTTCAGTTTTTGATTTTCATCAAGCTGTGGATGGCTTACAAGAACAAGAAAAAGGAAAAAACAGGTTTGATTTTGTTATTTCTGATTTTTTATAAAATGTACTATCTTAATAAAAAAAACAAATCCATTTATGAAAAATATCAATAATTTTATTTAAAAGCAATGTTTATTAATCAAACTTATTTTATATTAATTCAAAAAATACTATTAATTTTCTTTAAATAACTAGTGTCTAACTTTAATGTTATCAATAATATAATCAATTTTTTGATTTAAAATACTCTGATCTGTTCCCATTTGTCTAAAAATTAAATAATAATCATGTTTCATTAAAAATTTTCTTTGGTCGATTTTAATATTTTACAGCATAGGAACAACCAAAAAAGGAATAGGTCCAGCATATTCGACAAAGGTATGTATTGCTATTTTTTATAATTTCTTTGTTACGCGTAGTGGACATATCCACCAGATGTCAGTTTCTGGTTGGATATGGTTTACACGTGGCACTTTCGTGCCATCAGTAACTTCTTTGTCCTCTTAACCTTGTATTAGGCCAGTCGTAGTGGGATCCGCTTGGCTGACCTGCTGGGAGACTTCTCCCTATTTGAGGAAAAGTGAGTACCCAAGTCAGGCCATATAAAATTTATATGACAGATTTTTAATGAGAAATATACAGTTTCTGTAAATAATCATTAAGGTTTGAAATCAAAATTCTCTTTATTATTAATTATAAAATTTATAATGAATTTTATTTTGAAAATTTTAAATATTTTATCATAATTTAAAATTTATTTTAGATTGAAAGGTTTAATTTCATTACATAAAAGACAGTTTCCTAGCTTAGTAATTGATGTTTCTGCAGAAATAAAAAAATACAAGGTAAACTTTTATCAAAAAATATAATAAAATAATAATAATGTATAAAGAACATAATTTTAATTTTTTCCTCTAATATATTTTAAAGGAATATGCTGAAAAAATCCGTCCTTTTGTAACTGATACAGTTGTATATTTAAATCAAGCATTAAATGAGAGAAAAAATGTTTTAGTTGAAGGAGCAAATGCTGCTCTTCTTGATATTGATTTTGGTAAATATTAAAAATAGTACTGTTATATAACATTTACATAAATTTTTTTAGTAGTTTTAAAGATAAATATAACAAACTTTTTAAATAATAAATTATGAATTTTCCCTTATTAAAAATTACTCAAGTTTTTTCTTCGTTAAGGGAACATTTTTTTGCTTTCTATATATATATATGCATTATTATAAAATTGCATCAAATACATGTGTTTCCAACTTGGTTAAAATAAAAAAAATTTTTGATATAAAAAATATTTTTAAAATTATAATTTTAATTCTTTGATCTCATGTGATTTTTTATTTTTTTTCCACCACAAATCAAAAAAGCTGCAGTTGTAGACAACATGTTCCACTGTATCATCAATATGAAGGAATCTACTATATTTACTTTTTATAATCTGATATACATCATACTGAAAATTTCGTTTTTCTAAAAATTTCAGTGTGGGGCATTGCTGAAGCAAATATGAAAAAATGATCAGATCTTTTACAAGATAGGAACTGTTCCAAGTTTTGCACTTAATAGCCAATAAATACCAAATTTGTGATATTAAGGAATGGTACAATATTAAAAAAAAAAATCTATTGACAATTTATCTTGGAGTGAATTTATTATTATTGAGAGTTATTTTGGTAAATGCTGACAAAATATAAAAATTGATAATTTAATACACTTATGCAAAGATTTGTAATAATTTTAAAAATTAGTTTGAATGCCATCAGCCTTAATTAGGTTAATTTTATAACTTATACTCTTGAAGATGGCATTTAGTATAATTAAAAAGTTTTTTTGCATATGATTTGTTAGATTTTTAAATTTAGATAGTTTTTTTATGTGAATGCCATTATCATAACTTGAATAAAAAAAAACTATTTGCCTAAAAATACTGGTAAAAATATTGACAAAAATATATGTATCCAATTAAAATAATTATTCAAATTTATTCATAATTTTGCAGTTTATAATAAAGTCAGCAAGAAGGCCACAAGAAAGTATGCTAGATTCCACCTGGCATCTCTAAGATTCATTAAGTTTAACATCTCCAGATATTTCTAGGATATCAGAAAGGCTGCTGATTTCCAGCCAATAGTCATTGATCTTGGCCAGTCTGTGCTGGGCTGCAAGAGGCTATCTCTATAAATAATATAACTCAGATTTCAGTAATTGAATTAGATGTAATGCATAATAAAGTATTCAAAGAAACATTAAAATTTTTAAAACATTGATTTAGATGATTACTTAATTTTTTTAGAACAACACTCAGATATGCATTTACATACAATAGAGCTAAATAAAATTGCATCACAATTTTTTGTAACTTCTCAAAAGCTGTTGTCATTTATTCTTCAACAGCATAAAAGTGAGTAATAGACTATACTTTCTGATAAAAATTAAATAATAAAACTGCTATATTTGTATACTAGCAATAATAATCAAGAAAACTGATAGACTTGTTTACTATCTTTGAAATAAGTTGTTGCAATACTAGATATATTTTACAAGGTGTCAGTTAAAAAATTTAGTCACTGTAAGAACAACTTCAAAATATAACCAGACTATTACATGCATTGTACATTTGTTCTATTTATAGCCATCTATTGGAAAATGAAATCATCAATGGCATGCTACATCATCCAAGAGAGCTTATTGTAATAGAATGATTCAAAATATGCAACTAACAATGCAGTGAGTATATTGCCCTTTTTTAGCTGTATATTCAAATACATGTAAGTTATGCAATTTTTTGAGCACTACCTACATTGTAAATGAATTGTTTGTTTTGTATGTTCTTATTAGAAATTACTAAGTGGCTGACCTTTTTAATCACTAAAAGCAGCATAAATTTATGATAGTATTAGGCTTTAGTTGAAAGTATGAATCAACAAACCTTTCTAAAAAATTTTGGAATTCTAATTGATTCTGGATTATGTAGAAAGTAAGCATCTTTATACTTGTTGAAAAACATTATTCTCAAATGCAATCATAAGAAAAACTGTTTAAATAGGAAATATTTATATCCACCAATTCCTTATCAAATTCTTATTGTTTTTAGAATTATTTGTTTAAAATAAATCAAGAGAATTCATCAATAAAATAATAATATGATATAATGATCATGCTTTTATTAATCTAAATCTGGGGTGGGCAAACCACAGGCCGCATGCAGCCCTCCAACCAATAACTATAATGCCAAAAATTTTATCTATAAATAAAATGAATACAAAAAATATCAAATCTGTTCAATATCTCAGCAATATAGTTTACATAATTTCTAGAAAAGTAATAAATAATAATTCATATGGTAAACTGTAGTTGTCATTACAGTGTCATATTTCTTACAAAAATAGATTTGATTAACTGTTAACCAGAATAATCATCATTGCATAAGAAATCCATTCAAAATCAAATAAAATCGTTTTGTCAGTCAATCAACTCAATACCTTTCGTAATTTCACTGTTTTTCTATTTAATATTTGTGCAATTTCCTAAACAGGTATGTTTTCAATTATTGTTTCAAATTTAAAATGATTAAATTATAATTTTAATATATAATTTAAAAGAATTTCGACCTTGCTGAGCTTCTCTGAAAATGGCGTCTCACTTTTTTCGGATTGCTGGCGTTATTCAATCCCATGATTCATATAACGGCCAATGAAAGCTGATCTACTAAGAAAATTGGCTTAATTTTAATATGTCACCCTTTTATAATATCTTAGTCAACAAATGCAGATCCTTAAGATCTTTCTATTTTGGCTACATAATTTTCCATGAGAATTTTGTCTCCTCAGACAGTTATTAGGTGAAGGCGGGATTTTGGGAGATTTTTTTGTTATTTTGTTTTATGCCCCTTTCCAATCAGATAAATTACTAAATGGCAGGATCACTTCCAAAGACTGTCTATATCCACACCAGTGGAGGGGGGGTCAGATTGTGAAGGACAGAGATCGCTGGGAAAGTGCGGCCCTAGGCTATATTTCTTTGATGCAATATGGACCTTTCTCCCAAAAGTTTGCCCACCCCTGGTATAAAGAATAAAAGTTATAATGATACATGTGTCTCACTATCTACCATATTGATGATATAAAGCAGTCAAGTAATTTAGCACTGTAGATTTGATAAATAAGGTAAGAAAACATTCAATTACATCAAATTAAAATAAATGTTTTTCTAAATTAAAAATTCACAGCACTTCTTAGCAGTAAAGTATCAAACTAAATTTATTAGTTTAGTTTGATACTTTACTGCTAGAAGTGCTGTGAATTTTTAATTTAGTTTGTTAGGTTTTAGCAGTATAATAGTAAAAGTTAGTAAATATTTTTCTAACTGCTTATCTGCAAAACTTTCATTATGCCATAACTAGCAGCCATAAGAAAATTTCAGGAATACAATTTTACTGTTTTCCTAAAGATGGTGAATATCAAGACAAATAAATTTCTTTTGTATTTATGTATTGCAGCACCAAAAATACATATCCATGCATGCATGCATTCATGCATGCATGCATTCATGCATGCATGCATGCATACATACTGAGAGTAGTAGCCAAACTGTATGTGACTCAGCTAGATTGGCCACATGGAAATACTTCAGTTTTCCAATCTGGAGGACCCAGGTTTGAGTGAATTGAAAATGTTCTCAGGGTCTGGGTCCTACCGATCAATCCCCATCCTCCACAATTCAGGTGATCCATCTGCAAGAATGGACAGCCTGTGGAAGGGCTTGTTTCACCTTATTTATTATTCTTACAGAATGGAATGCATTGTCATCTGTTGACCCAAAAAAAATAACTAATGTGAGTCTTTCTGCTATCAAAGGAAAAATGATCCCTGGAACAATGTAAATGCAGAATATTTTATGATTTAAACTGAAATGTTATCTTTACTATTTTACAACACAATTTAAAAAAATTGCAAAAAAAAAAAAACACCCACCCCCCACAAAGTGAGATCTAGATGTATTTAAAAATGTTTTTTCTCTCTGAGTTTTATTATATAAAAAAATAAACATAAAATCTAGAATCTACTGTTATAACCTGCCCCCCCTTTTTTAGGAATTTTGTGAAAAATATCAGAAAAATATTTTTTTTAAATTTAAAAGAAATAAAATAAGACTTATAACAATTAGCAGATAATTTTGTTATCTTAAATCATCTAGGATATATTTTGATTATTATTTCTAATAGTATGGCAGATAGTATTTTTTTTAAATTTAAAAGAAATAAAATAAGACTTAACAAAATTATCTGCTAATTGTTATATCTTAAATCATCTAGGATATATTTTGATTATTATTTCTAATAGTATGGCAGATAGTATCCAGCACATATGATAGGAACATAGCAAATTAGAAAACATTTGACATGAGTACAGTAGTTAAGATAATACTATAACAAAAGTTAATATGATAACATTACAATTGATAATTAACTATCGATAACAGTTATTGTATATCTTTAAATAATTATTGTATTATTATGATATATATTGTGAAATTTGACTTATGTAAAGTCTCCAGAAGCAGAAGTCTTATATAGAAGCTTCCTGATCATTATAGAATCTATAAGAATTAAATCTTCTGTAGTATTTTAAACTAATCATTGTAACAAAATGAGAAAATGAAATATTACAAGAAATAGATAATCAAAGAAATAACTAAGTAGCAATTATTGTTATTTTGA
Organism: Olivierus martensii; assembly: GCA_000484575.1. Classification (NCBI taxonomy): domain Eukaryota; kingdom Metazoa; phylum Arthropoda; class Arachnida; order Scorpiones; family Buthidae; genus Olivierus; species Olivierus martensii. The sequence goes on from AYEL01084357.1 coordinate 22,942, forward strand.
AAATGTACAAAAATAAAAATAAATTTCTCATGTGAGATTTTATAAGATGCATAGAATGATATAATTTTAATGAATTTACATTCATTAAAATTCACATATCATGGCTTTCAAGAACTATAAATTTGACAATAATTTTAGTTAGACAAAACATTTAGCAGCTAATAGTTTATTTTCTAAATATTGCTTACAAAAATTTCAGTATAGATATGTATTAAGTTATTTAGTTTTTGTTATAGAATTTTCCTTTTTTTTTTTTTTTAAATTACAAATTGAATGAAATGTAACATACTAAAAAAGTATTACAACTGTTATGTTTTAATGCAAAAATAGAAGAGCATAGATGGCAAAAATATTCCCTTAATGAGAAAATACTTTTTCCTACTTACTGGTAAGTCTTTTTCATACATAAGCAATATTTGACTGTATTCATTATCAATTTTTATTTAATAGGTACTTATCCTTATGTTACATCATCTAATTGCACAATTGGAGGAGTATGTACTGGATTAGGCATTCCTGTAAGAAGTATAGGTGAGGTTTATGGTGTAGTTAAAGCATATAATACAAGAGTAGGTGATGGACCCTTTCCAACAGAATTAAAAAATGTATGTTGATTATTAAAAAAATTATGCTTTTAATAATTTTCTAAATTTTAATTTTAAAAAATTGTGCATTTCAGGATTTGGGAGAAATTTTGCAGACAAGAGGACATGAAATAGGTGTTACAACAAAAAGAAAAAGGAGATGTGGCTGGCTAGATATAGTACTGCTACGTTATTCCAATATGATCAATGGTTATACTGGGTACTTTTATAAAATTAAATTCTAAAATGCTTAACTCTTGTGTGCCATTTATTGCATTTGCTGTTTGTGGCAGGGAAAAACAATAAAATTTAACAACTGCAATTTCATAGTCCTAATTGATTTATTGCCATTTATTATAGTTTTTGAAAAAGGACACGAGTTTCTGATAATGGTTTTTAAATGTTTTCTGGCCAAAATTTCTTATTTTAATGATTTTTACAAAAATTTATTTGAGTACTTTTGGAAAATTTGCTTTTTTTTCTCTTTTCTCTTTCTATGTTCTAAATTACTGAAATTATTTGTTTCAATTATATGTTGAAATAAAATTAATTTTTTATATGATGAACTATAAAATTTAGAATTTTAAGATTTTAAAAAATATTATAATACCAAAATTTTGCTTAATTCTATTAAAATAAGTAATATTTTTTTTAATTGTTCCTTTTTTTATTCATTTTCATTGTATTTTTTGTAAAAAAAGGGGAATACAAATACAGTAAGACTTCCATTAACGCTGCTCCATTTAACGCTGTTTCAATATAACACAGTTTTTTCGGAATTCTATATTTTTATTGATTCACTAAAATAAGTAATATTTTTTTAATTGTTGCTTTTTTTTATTCATTTTCATTGTATTTTTTGTAAAAAAAGGGGGAATACAAATACAGTAAGACTCCGATTAACGCTGTTTAAACGCTGATTTAACGCTGTTTCAATATAACACAGTTTTTTCGGAATTCTATATTTTTATTGATTCACTTTGGGGTGGTTTTTCAAACAGTTATTCTTACATAAAGCCTAAATCACAGGAATTTGTTCCATTGATACTCCTATGCTGTCTCACAGTGCATTTCATATCAGTGCAGTGCAGTTCATATGAAAGTCTGCTGCAGTCAGAGTTCATATTTATGATCCTGGGGTTTCCCCGGAGCACAAACACCCCTGCATTCCAGAAAATCACTTACCAAGGGAGTGCCAACCGTGGCCCCCCTCTGATTGTGCCAATTTTTATGTATGTTGTAATACTACCCTTCCACAAACCCATGATAAAATAATACAGTGCAACTCTCAAACATTCCTGAAAAAAACAGTTTAAAGTTGTTTATGTTATTTATATACCTGTTGATAATATCAATTAAACAAGTGCTATCATAGCTCAATGGTTCTCCATTTGATTACTGTAAGGTGTGATTGGAAGAATGCAGGTTTGACTTGTCTTTTTATTTTTTATCGAAGCTGAAATGGATTATTATACAATTTATTTTTATCAATGAGAAATTATTATTTTGTAATTATTTAATTTTTTTGGTATGACCTTTAAACATTTCTATTGCTAATATTAAATACTTGAATAAATGTAATTAATAAAGTTCCAAACACAAGCACACCAAAGCAGTGAAAATAACTCAGTTTTTAATTAATAAATAAACTTTTTTACACAAAATATTTATTTTAATTAACAATATCAGATTATATTATTATTGGGATCATCCTTGATTTCTATGGCCAATGTGCACCTATTCAGGTGATGATCATCATAAAAGCATCCAAAACAGAATATTTTATAATATGCACATTTATTAATGAACATTTGTTGTTGTTACATCAATTAAATGCCCTTGTAATTAAATTGATGATTGTATATGCATGATTCTCATCAAAGTTGATTCAAGACCTTTACTTTTAAATGTCTATGAAATATGTTTCTCTACCTCAGTAATGCCCACTATATGATTGTAGAAATGTAGAGTTCATAAAATGTGCATATTGTAATATAACATTCTGTTTTGAATGCTATTAAGATGATTACAAAACTATACTATGCTACACTATAGCTAAACTACTAAACTATACTAAAAACTTGATATTTATATCTACAATATATTTGTAATTTATATAATAAAAAAAACAATGAAAATGATTCAAAATATTTTAAATCAATATTAAATGAAATACACATTTAAAAAGTGTAGTCGGATCAAAATATTATGATGATTTGATGTGTTTCAATGAATAAAAATATCACATGATTATACAGGGTGTTTGGAAAGTCACTGTGCATATTGCTATGATACATATATAGGTGAATAGAGACTTTCTGAATACCCTGTAGTAATAGTATTATTATAAGCATTAAAGCTAACAGACTTTTAATTCTCCTCTTTAATTTCTATAATTGTGGAAAATTTTATATTTCTGGACAAATTAAAATTTTCTTCTAAACAGTTTCCACGAAGCTTCTGAATTCTACAAAATTATCCTGGTTTCAAAACACGTAATTAACACTTATAAAATCTATTTATATTTCTAGACAAATTAAAATTTTCTTCTAAACAGTTTCCACGAAGCTCCTGAATTCTACAAAATTATCCTGGTTTCAAAACACGTAATTAACACTTATAAAATCTATTGTGAATACTGACTAGCTATTTTATTTTGTTTGTACTTTCTGTTAATTGGTAATAAACATCAATAAAATAAAAAGAACTAAGCAATATTTCCATCTTTGCTGTTAATCATTTAAAAACTATGATAATCATACATGTGATGATTATTTTTGGGGGGAAAACTTTTAGTATACAAACTATAGAAGGAAGGAATTATCAAATTTAAGCTTAATGCAGCAATAATCAATCATTATGATTTTATTTATTAAAAAATTATAAAACTTTCATCAAATATTTATCTTAAAATTTATCTGCAATTCTTTAAAATTTTTGATTTTGAAAAATTGGCATCTTTTTAAAAGACAATTTTGAATTTTATTATAGTAATCATTTTACAAAAACTAATAGACACAAAGCAATTCACTTAATTTAATGGCTTGGTTAATTTTATATTAGCTATGCTTATTAGCATTTTATCAAAAATACTATTAAATGGTTTTACCATAGATTATAAAATGTTTTGAAAGATATAATTATCAAATGACATGATTGCCATTGGCACACATCAGATTAATATAATTTTGTCCTAAATTAATATAAAGCTAGTAGTTTTACTGCAATAAAATTGATATAAAAATATATCTGACAATATCACTGATAGTATTGGTTCTTTCTATTAGTGAGAAGAATAAGCAAAAAGCATCATAAAAATATTCCTATTATTAAAGTCAGTAACAGAATATTTGAATAATGATACTTTGTTAAACAATTAAAAAGACCAGGATGCAAGAAAAAATTATTAAGATACAGTCATTGATTTAAAATAACTAAATACATCAATTAGTAGATGAAATGGCTATTTTATAAAAGTGAAAATTATCTTTACAAATAAAAAAAAACAGTACAAATTATTCAGTTCATTAACTGCTAGCTGCTAACTTAATCAGCAATCATACATAGATTCAGCTACTCTAGCTGATTAGATCAGCTCATACTTATATAGCAGTATTGAGCATAGTATAAAATTGCATGTTTTTCGTGTCAGTATACTTGAATAAGTAGACCAACAGATACATCTCTTAGAAAAAGTTTGACCCATCTGTTTTGGTTATATAATTTTCTAACTCAGCTATATTGCCTCAGTCCATTGGGAGAAGGTGACATTTTCAGAGAATGACTGAGGCCAACTATTAGTGTGGAACATCAAACATTGACGTTTTGGTATCGATATTCAATGTTTTTCTGTTTATGTAGTAGAAATGATGTTTATTAAATAATATTATATAATACTTTTATAAACAGAATTTCTTATAATTGATGCTTTTTTTTAATTTTTTAGTTTTGCATTATAAAAATAGAACAATCCATTTGGAAATACTGATTTAGTACCTAGGTTTATCACTTGAGACACTATAATCATCATTTAATTAATATTCAAAACCTTTCAGTTTTTTTTCTTCAAAGTATTTATTCCCTTATAGCTCAATAAGTATGCCTCTGAAAAGCTTTGTGCCAACATTTTACTAAAAAATTAAAGTAATTCTGCAACCTGCATATATTATTCAAAAGAACTGAAAACTAGTAGCAATACTTCAATTTAAGGTATCATCTTGAAATCAAACATCTACAAGTTCTTGGAGTTCAGAAAGAATTGCAGAAGGAAAGAATATGTTATCAAGACACTGATAAAATATCGTCATCACAACCTCTCCCAGCAAAAAATTCTGAGGTATTTAGGAGCATTGAGGAATTCAAATCAGATGGATCAGCAGAAAATAAAGTAAATCAAGCTCTCATATTTATTCAAGCTTTTATAAATAAGGAAAAAACTGTGTAAAGACAGTGAACCATTGAGAGTTGTGAAGGTTTTCAACATTTTGTAAAGACAATAGCACCTTTGTACAAAATTCCTTCTCAACCAATGATTGAGAGACTAATTTCTGATAAATATTGCAATATAGTATCCATAGTCAAACAGCAACTCAAACAAATTTTGTTCATTGACAATTGATATATGTATGGACAGACATCTAGAATAGGAGTTACATTAGCTTGACTGTCCACTTTATAGATGAGGAAAATAAAACCATACAATATAGCACTGGATGTTTTTTATATTGGAAGAACAGCATACTAATGAGTATCTTCCTAATTAAACTAAAGAAATTGATAAAATATTGGAAAACAGATGAATATGATAATGTAGTTGCTACTAAGATTGCAAAAAGAATGATGTTTTCTAACAATTTATTGTGCAATTTTGTTGTTTTTGGGACATGTTTTTAACATTGACATTCAATGATTTTATCAATGTTAAACATTGATGTTTTTCCAATGTTCAACATTACCATCTATTCATTGAAATCATCTGACACTCTCCCCTATGACACTGATATCATTGCCACTCTGATGAACCACTGTAGGAGTTAAAGCCAAAAAATATCTGGTTTTTATGTAAATATCATCAAAAATCTGCCTATGTCATAACATGATGATGTTTATAACAATAAATTTATTTAAAATTGCAATAAAATTAATGATTTTTGTGCAATTTATTAATTTATGTATTATTTTAGATTTTATATATATGTTTTGAAGTATAGGAAAACCTGTGCTGGTGGCCACCTGAGCTAGATGGCCAACCTGCAAGCTGTGGCCACCTTAATTTCCGCCCAAACATATTGCAGGATTTTTAAACTGTGTAACATGGCCATCTGTGTTCTGTGGCCATGGCCAGTGATATTTAATAAAATCTGCCTATGTCATAACATGATGTTTATAACAATAAATTTATTTAAAATTGCAATAAAATTAATGATTTTTGTGCAATTTATTAATTTATGTATTATTTTAGATTTTATATATATGTTTTGAAGTATAGGAAAACCTGTGCTGGTGGCCACCTGAGCTAGATGGCCAACCTGCAAGCTGTGGCCACCTTAATTTCCGCCCAAACATATTGCAGGATTTTTAAACTGTGTAACATGGCCATCTGTGTTCTGTGGCCATGGCCAGTGATATTTAATTTCGGCACCTTGTGTGCAACATCTACTAGGTGGCCAACAAATCGTGTTTTGATCAGAAATGCAAGATGGGCTCTAGATCTATCAGCTGAGCATTCTAAAGTGAAAAAAATCCCAAAAATAGATATTAATTAGCGATTTCTTTCCTTAGATTTAATTAAGAATGTGAAATTGTGTCAAAAACTTTGATGTTTACTAAAGAAATTTGTAGCTAACTGTGTCTGGTGGCCAACCTGTGCTTGGTGGCCATAATCTCATCCACCAAAAGCTGGCCACCTAGCACAGGTTTTCCTATATTATTTTGTGACTTACAGATAATTTTCCTTTTAAAATATAAAGTTAGGAGTAGTCACCCAGATAAATCATATAACTTATATGCTTGGTTTATTGAAGATTTTGCAAGATGAATGGAGGGCCAAAAAATGCTGCTATGAAATTTTTAAGGTACACTTAGAGCCTATCAAATTTTATATATGAATTTTACCAATTTCACTGTATTCTAAGTTTTATCTGTATGTTATTTTTTTATAAGAAAATAAACAATGACTCAACATTTTTTTTTTTGTTACATATGAGATGTAATTAGGTAGATGGGACAAAAATATGAAACTATATACCCTAAGAATTCTAATGATATATGATATAATACTTGCCGTATGATGAAAAGGCAAGTTCAATATAATAATTTATAAAGTTATGAATAATTAGTGATAATTAGTGCAGCAAATGTCGAGTGGATAGCTGCCAGTCACAGTTAACAAAAAAGTTCATAAAATATGAGAAATCTGTATATTACCTTACAAAAAATAAAATTTAACAGTTTTTATAAGCAATAATTGATTTCTTGATATGTTTTTCTATTTCAATAATTTTCATGAATCTTTTCAGAAAATAAGTGATCTCAAAAATATGACACAATTGATCTGGTTAATTGAGTCATTAATTTATTTGGGATTATCTTAAACAAAAATTAAGAAAACAATCAAAACTTTTGTTTTGCTTACTTGGGAATATTATGCTGTTTAATTGGGGCAGTAATTGTTACATGGCATGTTGAATAAATCACTGTTGATTCACTCACAAGTCAGTAAATAAATGTGTGTATTCAATCAAATGAATTATTTATTGCCTTTGATACAATCTGTGCATGAAATAAACTTGCATAATGTTACATTTAAAAATAGACAAATTTATATGTAATTAAGATGAAACTAGTGATCAGGAAATGTGTCAATTCTGCTCTCTACCAACCATCTCAATTTTCATATTTTCTAGGAAAAAGCATTAAGGAAGGAAGAAAAACTCTATATAACTTGTTAGTTGTTAACATCAAAAATAAATAATATAAATAGATGTATTTCATATGATACTATAGTTTATATATATATATAGTGGATAAATTGGCGCAACCATTATTCTTTTCCCGTGTGATGAGAGGAATGTGTTTGGGCAAGAATCAATTTTTCTTGAACTTGAATAGTAATTTTATGTCAAAGTAGTTTCTATTAATTATTAATAGAGTAGCTAATATTATCATCAATAATTTTTTTACATAATTACATAATAATAATAATTAATAATTACATAATTATGGCACCATAAGGTTAAATTTCCCCTAGGTACTTTTCAATTTTTATACAGCTCGCTTCATTGTGAAGATTGTTTATCCGGCCCTCGGCAGAAAACAATTGCCCACCCCTGTTCTAAATTATTGATGCATAGAAATCTTTTTGGATGAGCATTCCTTTTTGTGATATTTTTATGATTCAGAAAACTTTATTATGCTTATTTTGATACATTATTGAAAATATTAATATTCTTTAAAAATTATTTTAATTGATATTTATAATAATTTTTTAAATAATTCATAGGTGTTTAACTCCTGAAAATGTATTATTACAACTTAAATACCGTTATGATAAAGAAATAGATCACAGTCAGAGGTAAGTTGCTTTAAAGCATTAATAAACTTTTGCCAAACTTGCTTTATATTTTATCAATTTTCACAGTACAGGTGAATTATATATAATTTTCAATATTAAAAACATTTCATAGATTTATATTAACAATATTACAGGAAATTCTTTATTCTGGCACCTTTAGGGCTTGACAAATGTGGATATCAGAATTTGTTTTTTAAAAACCTTTATATAAATATATATCTAACTCTTAAACTTTTGATGGTGATGATGATATATTAAAAAATAAATAAAATAACATTGTATGTTATATAAACAATAAAAATTTTATGTTGCATACAAACTGTATATTATAAATGTATCAAAATATGATATTTTTTTGTAGAGTACTTTAATTTGTTTAAAACAGAAATAAAGTTGTTTTAATAAATATCAGTCACAATTTATTACATTTTATAATGTCATATGTGGAAAATTGTGTTAGAACATGAACAAGATGATGCACTTCCAATAAAGATTCTTGCATAAATTATTTCTGTTTTAGAGTTAACATATATGATAACTTTTACATTACATTATTACCATTATCTTCCATTTATTATTATTAGAACATCATGAAAAATTATCTTTGATCCATGAGTTGAATTAGATAGGTAATATTTGGAGGCAAGATCATAATATATATATATATATAGTGTGATTCAACAATTTATATGTTGCTTAATTTATTAATTAAGTATTAATTTATGAACAATATAAAATTAATATATGAAAGAATTTATATATTAATAAGGTGGAGCTGAGTAAATAATATAAATCGAAACAAAAAATAAGGCAATGTAAATTGTGATGACTAGATTCATTGTGTTTTATTAAAAACTTTAGTAAAAAGATCTGATTGATCTCAAATTTTAAATGATATTAAAATTTGTGTTAGAATTTGGTCTATTAAAAATATGCAATAACAAATCCATTCTTTACTCTTAAAATTTTTACAAAAGTTTAAAGAAATATGTATTTTCTTTATATATTAAAGTTTATGAATTGATATATTTCATTGATTATTTTTAATTGTTTTAATTAAGTTTTCTAATTTTTATATTCAATTCATATTGCTACTTATACAGATTAATCAGTTATAACTGACTATTGCTAATGCTTTCTTTAGTTATTATAAAAGTTACAAGCTCATTAGCAGAAAAATTATTTATTCTCACAAGAAACAATTAAATAGAAATAGTTTTGGGTGTCAATCAGTCAATCTCTACCTTTTTAACACTATTTCTTGTGAGAATAAATAATTTTTTAAATAAAAAATAAATTCTAAAGTAAAGTTTTTCAATATAAATAATTTTTTTCCTGATGATGAGCTTGTGAACTTTTATTGACTTATTTTGAAGAAAATAATAGTTCCTCTCTCTAATTATTAATATATTCATAATGCAAATTTATAACATCAATGTCCAAGTAAAATTCTATTACAGTTTTCACTATTCATGGCTTATTCCTAATAAATTTATAAATTAAGCATATATTTCTTTAAAAGTCATATTTTTATACTCCTAGATTAAATTATTGTAAAATTTTCAAAAACATTTGAAATGGTTAATTTTCTTGACTGCTAAATTTGATCATACATATACAATAAATTAATTTACAGTTATGTACAGATAGGCCTCGATTAGCGCGAATTCGATTAGCGCGACTTAAAAAATTGATACCGTTATTCGGTTAGTGCGAGAAAAGATTCGATTAG
>AYEL01084358.1:0-19173 GCA_000484575.1 Olivierus martensii
AATTCGATTAGCGCGAGAAATTCGTGGAACCAATTATTCACGCTAATCGAGGCCTACCTGTATAATCAAATTCTATAATCCATGTGCCATCCTAAGTAATCTTGTTCTTTAAATTTTACAAAAGAATATGATTATCAGTTTTCAATAACTATAAATATGAACCATAAAATTTGCTAAAATGTTTAAGATATCATTCTTTATAAAAACAAATCTCCATTAAAGCTAATTATTTATAGTTTTTTTTTTTAATTAAAAATGTGAAAATAACTCTCTCATAAAATACTTGGTAGAAGAAGACAAAATGTAAACATGACATAATTTAGGAAAAAATAAAAAATAAACAATAGACTTATAATGCAGAATCAATCAGCTTAAATTTTTCAGTTTTATTTTACATATTGTTTTATCAATGAAAAAAACTATTTTTTGTAATTGTTGCTTGTTTAGAAATATTAAATATCTAATTAATTAAATTTGGTATAATACAATTATTATTCTTCAGTAGTGTGGTATTTGGCAAATAATAATGAGAAAGGGATGAAATCCATTAGTATTACAATAATAAAGTATTTTAAATAAATTTATTATTTTCCTTTTTTTTATTCTTATATTTTTTAATTTAGTGTTTGATATATTGAATATATATATATGAAATAATTACTTTTAGAATTGATGTATAGTAAATATAAAAAGTGTATTTGTAGGTCAGCACTTAAAAAAATTATGGAAAGAGATGATACACCTGTAAAGACGATGATCCTTTTCATAGCAGATATAAATAAAACTAATTTATCAACAGAAAATAATCAATTGGAAGATAGCAATGCAGAAAATGAGGTATTTAAATATTTATTTTTAACGAATATAAATAATTTTAAAACAAATTATTTATATTTTATATATTGAATTCGTATTAAATCTAATTAATTAAAAACTGCGATTAATTAATTTAATTATATTTCAGATATACAATGTTAAATTATCTGATGGTTGGTATAAAATACCAACGTGTATAGATAGTCGATTTCAAGTTCTTATACAAAAAGGCAAAATTTCTGTAGGACAAAAATTGATAATAAGTAATAGTGAATTAATTGGATCTGATTCAGCTTATAGTCCTTTAGAAGTAAGTATAAGATTTGAATTATATCTTATTATTAAAAATTAATAAAGAATTTATAACTATATAACATAAATAAATAAATATAATTAATGCCTAATTTAAATAATTTAAACACACTAATTTTTAAAAAAATTTAAGTCAATTAATTGCTATACATTTTACTAGCCAAATATTTTATTATTTGAAATGTTTTCAATAAACTTAACATTTATCTCAGCTTTTTATAAATTCTAATAGTTTTACTTAATTTTTAAATTTATATAATTTTAAAAGTCAGGCAAAATATGAAATAAAGTAAACTTAATTTTTATTCATTATATAAAATAAATATATTACATGAAATTAAAATATGAATTTTTTTCATAATGATGTTGAATATAATGCCATTTAATAATATGTATTACATGGAAATGATTATATCAAATCTAATAAAATTAGCTCTATCTTCTAATTGGATAAAACAAAATATTAATATTACATTCTGAAATTATAAGAAAATTGATTAGGTATTAAATTTTTTTTTTCTTCAAAAATATTTTTTTATTTTATTCATGTTTGAAAAATTTTTAGATTTAATAGATTCAGACAACTATTGTTAAGCTATATATATATACATACATACATACATACTTACCTCTCAATATTTTGGATTGTTCTCAAAATATCTTGTGTGTGTGTATATATATATATATATACAGTGAAACCCTGCTCGTGCGTTCCCGTATCGTACGACTTTCCTGCTTTAAACGTCTATTTTCGGAAGTCCGAGCATTTTCCTATACATGCAATGTAAAACTTTCCCTCTTCCTACGTTTTAATTATATAACTTTTTTATTATGACGTCATCAGAGTTTCCGGTTTCGTGTGTTTTCCCGGCTCGTTCGACTTTTCGGGCCGGTCCCCGAAAAGTTTCAAAATCGGGGTTTCACTGTATATATATACATATACACAAGATATTGTTTGAGAACAATCCAAAATAATATATGTAAGAAATAAACTAAATTGACATTTTTATATATATATTAAAAATATGCAGTGTATTTATTCTATACACAAGATATTGTTTGAGAACAATCCAAAATAATATATGCAAGAAATAAACTAAATTGACATTTTTATATATATATTAAAAATATGCAGTGTATTTATTATTTAAGTAAAGAGTATTTTTTAAAACTTAATTTTAGGCATCTCCAGAATTAATGTTGAAAATAAATACAAATTCTGTAAGAAGAGCTCACTGGGATGCAAAATTAGGATATTTTAAATCTCCTAAACCATTTCCTGTTTCCTTTTCATCATTATTTCCTGATGGTGGTCTAATTAGTTGTGTTGATTGCTTAATACAAAGAGTTTATCCTTTATTGGTAAATATATTTAAGTTGCTGAATTCAAAATTTTAAAAAATTTATTTAATGTTAAGATATTTATATATAATTTCATGCTTTTTAAGATGTCTAACACTAATTAGTAATCTAATTATTTTAAGTAGATTTCAAAATATTCCAATAATTAATACCACTATATAAAATTAAACTTTTAGATTTATTTTTGTAATTATTATAAACTTCATTAAAAATTATATAATTAAATTATCATCATATAAATGCTTTTGATTTTTAAAGAAAATTGTATAAGATTAAAAATTCTAAATTTAAAAAATATTCAGAAATGTAATTTAATAATAATGTAATTAATGAAGAACAGATATTTCCTAAAAAAAGTAACAAATTATTTATTTTCTTGAGAAATATCATTAAAATTATTTAATATGGAAAAATAGGAAACTATGATAAATAGAAAAGTATTTATATAGCATTTAAATATAAATATAGTTTATAGTAAAAGTATTTAAATATTTTTATGAGAAGTCCTGAAGACCCCCAAATGGCACGTCCTTATTTTGTAGAAATGTTATAAAATTATGTTAAAATTTAAATTAAAAATGAAATGTAAAATTTTGAAAAAATAATAATAATTAATCATTCCATCGGAAAAGGAACTTCTCTTAATTCCTCGTTGAGCGTGAGAAAGTTCTTTGTTACAGTCAAATAAAAACTAATTTCCTTGTGGAAGAATCGGGAGAGAAGAGAGATCAGAGGAGATTATTTGGCAAAGTTATTCAGAGGAAGAACAGTTTTTCTGAAGTGAAACTTGAAAACGATAATATAAGCTTTTAACAACTGAGTTCAACCCATCCTGTCGGTTAATGCCGACGGAGGTGAGAGACGATGATAACAGCAGTAACCAATGCAGATGACAGACGATGAACAACAGCGACGAAGGACAATGATGGCTGGACAACTATGACAATGTCTGATGAAGATGGTGGATCAAAGACTTGTTGTGGACTATTTCAAATGAATGTTTAAACTTTTAGTTTTAAGTAATGAACAACAGCGACGAAGGACAATGATGGCTGGACAACTACGACAACGTCTGATGAAGAGGGTGGATCAAAGACTTGTTGTGGACTATTTCAAATGAATGTTTAAACTTTTAGTGTTAAGTATCTAAGCATGGATTACAGCAAGATTAATGTACACTCTCTCCCCAGGTATGTGGAAGGCAGGTCACAACTGAACTCTCTCTCAGATCTTATTATTAGGTTAATATATATATACAGCATATGATTGTTAATTGCGATAAATAAATAAATATGCTTATATTTTTGTTTACAATTTGGTATCTGAGTCAATTTCCAATCCCAGACCTCTGCGTCATAGATCCGCACGTCATACATGACAGAACGGTCAAATCCTGAAATTTTTACAAGCGCATACCCCACGGTCCTCACATTTATATGAAATATCAGTAAATTCTGTGATTGGTCAATGCAGTTCCTAAATATACAGATCCATGTGCAATTGTCTGATATACAAAATGCATATTTTTTATGCCTGGGTCTGTAGTTTCCTGTTTGTTTATGTATTAGAATAATCTAATTAAATCAGCGCTTCTCAAACTTTTCTACTTGGTGACCCCTTTTATCCTAAGAAAATATTTTTGTGATCCTGGGTATAGAAGTATATAAATGATTCTAAACTTGCCAAACTTAGGATTCTAAACTTGTCAAACTTCCCCCAGCAGTTTATATAAACCGCTGGGGGAAGTTTGGCAAGTTTAGAATCCTAAGTTTGGCTAGTTTAGATTCATATGAATCATGTAAATCCCCTAGTAAAATGAAGATTATGATTGGAAGTATATAAACTAAGAATACAAATTAAAACATTTGCTAAAATTTCTGTGACTCCAAAATTTTGTTACGTGACTCCATATGTGGTCGCGACCCACACTTTGAGAAGCACTGAATTAAATGATCAAAATTTTAATATCTGTTATATATAGAATTTTATGCAACTTTTTACTGCAAATATATATACACAATAATATATTATTCTCTAGTTTAGGTACATCCAATTTCTATAAATTTGACTTTATGTAAAATGTTTTCCATAAGTAATTTTTTTTCAATACAAAACATAAACTTTTATTTTATTTGCATGTTATAACTGTGAAAATAGGGCAAATTTGGAATGGCAACATGGAAACACTTTGGCTTGGATGAAAAATCCAAAGGGTTTGGGCTCAGTTCTGAATCTCATTCCTTGGAAAATTTATTTTGGGAGTCTAGGTCCAGCCTTTTGATTCCCATTCTTTATAATTTGGATGATCTTTCCATGGGTGGGCAACCAGTAGCAGTTATCTACTCCATAATCAAAATAGACTGGAAATGATGTTTTTTATTGACCAAAAAAACTGTAGGCATATTACTTTACAATTATTTAAAAGTTCAAGTTACTTTGCTTGTTTATCCATAATAATTTATATTTTTAAGTATGGATATTTATATTTTATTCATTTTTATATTATTATAAATAACATAGATTTACTTATATTTTATCCATATTCTAGTATAATATTATTCCATATGACATTGACTTTTTTTCTGTTAGACAACAGAATGGCACCATAAGTTTGTAAAGTTCAAATACTGTATTCCATTTAGCACTGGAAATTTTTGATTCAGAACTTTTGTTAAAAATTATTTTCTGATTTATACAAAATTTGGGCTATGTAGAAACCTCAGTCCAATTATTTGTACTATCTGAAGAATATCAATATGCATGTATACAGATAATCCTCATCTTATGACATCATTGACTTAAAACTACTCATAATATGATGACGATGTGATCAGTAAATTCTGTGATTGGTCAATGCGGTTCATAAATATACAAATCTATATGCAATGGTCTGATATACCAAATGCATTTTTATGTCTGGTTCCTATAATTTTGTATTTCTTAAGTTTATTATAATAATGTAGAGTATAATAATAACTATAGTAAACTCTCATAAATGCAAATTCATATAATCCAATAAAAAATTGTGACTAGAATATGATAGTGCTATAAACTGTCCCATATAACATGTAGGATAAACTTTTTTTTAACGTCACTTATCCATTACTTATAATATCCATTGATTGTAATAAAAATCAAATGATGTTTATTTTGTTCCCAAGACAACTTTGACCACTTTTTTTCCAGGTTATATGAATTCATGTTTTTGGAGTCTATGTTATACAGGAGCTACTTGTATATAATATTTTTTAAATTTAGTTACCTGTATTCTGTTTTGTTTTTTCCTTTATTAAAAGAAACCTTTTTTAAAACAAGTTAATTAACACTCTGCATACAATAAAATCATATTTGAAACTAACACACATCTCATTAACAATATGCAATCAGTGCTGGAATTCAGAGACAAGTTTAAATTTGCATAAAATCATCTGATTATGCATGTCTCATATAATGCAATTTTTCTATATTGCAGAATGTATCTCCTATGTTGTGATTATGTATGTCTCATATAATGCAATTTTTCTATATTGCAGAATGTATCTCCTATGTTGTACAGTAGTCCACTATATTTATTGTAGGAAATCTATAAATTTAGGACATTTCCAATTTCTAACCACTTTGATTTATGGTTTTGGGGTTTGAACAAACCCTATTGTAATTCAAGAACTACTTGCATAAAAATCATATATACCATGTATACATGGTGTGCAAAGAATTATGGTACCAAACTCTAAGACATGTAATAGTTATTAAAAATAACAATGTATATTGTATAAATATGCTGTATATTGGACTATGATTTTTGGATACATACAATGTAAATTCTAATAAAGATTTGAGTTTTTTTAACTATAAGTTTTTCAAATGTAAATTTAACATAAATTTTATTTGAATTTCTTGCATTAAAATAAATATAGTATTTGAATTTATTTTATGAATTTCTATCAGCTTTCAATAATTTCTTTTCATATGAAAATGTATATTTTAATCATATAAATTAAAAAAATTAACTTTTCCCCTATAATAAATTTCTATTATTAATAAATGTTGAATTTAGTACATGGAGAAACAACAAAATGGAAGTATTGTTTTTCACAATGATAAAATGGAAACAAAAAGTGCTGATAATCATTTAAAGTTAAGAAATTTACAATTAGAAAAGATAGCAGCTTGTGTACAGCAAGAATTTGAAGTTTTATTACAAGAAAGAGGTTAGTATCTGTATTACATTCTTATATGAAATAAAAGGAATGAAGTATTAATTTATTATGCCAATAATTCTTTTTTATTAGATATAAATTCAATTTAAGATGTTTTGACAATTTATCTAATAAAATTATAAGTTGTTTTTAAAGGGGCATTATTTAAAAGGATATTGAACAAACTGCTAATTGCAATTAATGCTTTGTTTTTAAGTGTTTAGTTCATAATTTAGCAGAGTTTTTGAAATAAAAGATTTTAAACAAGAATGAAATATCTTCAATAACTTTGATTTTGTATACATTTATTTATAATATTTAATAATATATATTTATATTTATAACGATATTTTAATATATATTTTCATGCTATTCAAGCACATTTTTCATTTCTTCTTGACTTTCCTCAACTGTGCAAATTTCTAGTCTTTCAATTTTGTCTTCATTCTAGGGAAGATGAAAATATCACAGAGGGCAAATCAAGAGAATAAGGAGAGATCAAAGAATGACAACCATATTATTTTGGACCAAAAATTGCTGCACTTTGATGGACAGTAGATTATGCCATTTTCATTGTGGATCATCCAGTTCCCAGTTATCCACAACTCTGGGCACTTGAGCTTTGCATTTTCCTGCAGCAGTATCCAAAAAGCTTCACTGATGATCTCTCTGAATTAACACAAACTTTTTGACATTTTCAGGGGTTATGCTTGTGAAAGAACATTTTATTCTTTCTTTGTCTTCAAATATTTCTTGGCCACATCTATGCCACTTGCAAATTTGTGTTTTGCCTAAAGCATGATCACCAAATACCTGCAAGCAATTTGTGTTTCTTATAGGTTTTTACCAATTTCGATAGATTTGATGCATGCATATTATTTGAATTTCTCATTCATTTTTGGTAGTGAGAAAGTCATGCAATACATATATTAACAAAGAAGCATGGCACAGAATCATACTCACTCAGCACAGTGACTGTTGGTGTACCAACTAACAATGCTACCAGGAAGAATAGCCTTACAGCACAATACTGTACTGTGTTCCATTACCATACCTCAACAACCTTTTTTTTATTATGGGTCACACTTTAGTATATTGAAGATTTAGATTTTGGGTTCTGGTCAGTGTAGTTAGTTGCACAGTAAACCAAAATATGTTCAGTCTGTCTACATTTAAATTATAGACATGGTTATATTTTCACTACACCAGTCTAATCTGCCAGTGATATATTAAAATTTTTCTTTGGGATTCAGTTTTAAACTAAGGAGTGTAAATCTCATTTGCAATCGAATTTTTTGACAGGTCACTTGAAATGTTCTTGTGGGTCACAGATTGCCAACCTCTGCTATACACTATTGTCAGTTTGGAAATCTTTTGATATCGCCTCATACAATATCATATAAGTAATATGATAATTAAGATCAATAAACCAATACATCAAACATTATAATACTAATAATAATAAAGTAATATGATCTTTTAAATTTGGAAAATTTGTTACATATGTTTGGTTTATGGAGATCATTATATGTAAATTGGGGAATAATACCTGTAGTACAAAAATTTTGAAAATAATGTAATTCATATTGCTTTGCAATCCACAATAATTTTTTTTTAACAAAAAGTATTCAATATTTGCTGTTGCATCTAAAATGATGTATTGTTTATTATGATTAATATTTAATATTTACTAATTTTTACTAATAATATGAGATTTTATTTAGTAATTTCTTCATATAAAATAGAAATTAAAGAAATGAAGAAAAATAGAAAACCTTATTTGAGAAATTTTTCCAAGTTGGAAAACTTAAATACTGGTGAAGAAATATATGAAGTTTTAAAGCTATCAAGCCAAAGTGGAATTTCAGAAGTAAGCAAATTTAATCATTAACATTAAAATTCATTATTCAGCTACAATAAATTATTTATTAATTGGAGTAATCAGGAAATAAATTATCCCAAATAATCAATTCTCTGGATAATTTGAAAAAAGTCTCAAAAAATCAAAATTATGAACAATATGCATTTAATATTAAAAAATAAATGAATTGCATTCATATATATATTACAAACACATTCTAAAATTAGAACGATTTTAAAAATCGTTCTAATTTTAGAATGTGTTTGTAACTGAAGATGGCATTGAGAAATGCTGAAAACGTTATTACAGTTTTCTAATAAAACCTTTTTCCTTCACACTGCTAGTAGTGCTTACTGTGTTAGAACTTTATAAAGAAAAAAATATTATCACTGTTTTTAATTATATGGTGACTATTCATTATAGATAACTATTAGTTTTAGGATATTATTCTACAACATTCTATCATTTCTAACATAATTCTTATAGTTAGTCTATTAATATTTAGATAAAATGTGAATCTATTAGCTATGATCAGGCTGTTAATGTTTGTATTATATTCTGGTTTATAACTTGTTTGATATGCTTCAGTTTTTCTATAGTAAGACCATAATCATTTCCTTTATCAAAATGTAGATTAGATTTTAAGATTTTAGCAGTGTTCCAATGTATATTAACATTATGTTCAATTGCCTTCTGCTGAAATATTGTCATATTTCTATATAATCAGAATGTTCTCTAAGGCTCCTTTAGAAACTATTAAGATATAAATTAGCAGCATATCAAATATTCCCAACTTCTTATTTGTCATTTATAGTCCTTTTCATTTTTTAGCAGACTGTGAATTGGAATCATTCTATTACACTAATAAAAACATATTTTTAATAGGTTTGCCTTAAATGAATGGATATATATATATATACAGGTAAGCCTCAATTAGTGCAAGTTCGAATAATGCGATATTCAATTAGTGCAACTTATAAAAATGATACGTTTTCAGTTAGTGTGATCAAATATTTGATTAATGCAAGTTGTAAGCATAGACCAGTCTTACTAAGAAGTGTCTGTCCCCTTTTAGCATGTTGTAAGCATAGACCAGTCTTACTAACAAAGGTCCGTCCCCTTTTATTAACAAATTAATGTTAATTTTCGGTTAGTAAAACTGGACGAAGAGCAGTCCAAGAACAATATAGATCAGTCTTACTAACAAATGTCCATCCCCTTTTATGATGTCAATTAACAAACATTCTTACTAACAAAGCTCTGCCTCCTTTTATGATGTCAATTAACAAATTTCGTTAATTTTTGGTTAGTAAAACTGGACAAGGAGCAGTCCAAGAACAATAGTTAATTTTCGGTTAGTAAAACCGGACGAGGAGCAGTCCATGAACAGTCACATAATTTTCAGTTAATAAAACCAGACGAGGAGCAGTCCAAGAACAGTCACTTGCTCCGTCTCCTTTTATGATGTCAATTAACAAATTACCGTTAATTTTTGTTTAGTAAAACCAGACGAGGAGCAGTCAAAGAACAGTCACTTGGCTTTGAAGGGCAGTAAAACTGGACGAGGAGCAGTCCAAGAACAGTCACTTGGCTTTCAAGTCTTTTATGATGTCAATTAACAAATTAATGTTAATTTTCGGTTAGTACCATTTTATGATGTCAATTAACAAATTAATGTTAATTTTCAGTTAGTAAAACTGGACAAGCATTCTTACTAACAAAGCTCTGCCTCCTTTTATGATGTCAATTAACAAATTTCGTTAATTTTTGGTTAGTAAAACTGGACAAGGAGCAGTCCAAGAACAATAGTTAATTTTCGGTTAGTAAAACCGGACGAGGAGCAGTCCATGAACAGTCACATCAAATGTCCGTCCCCTTTTATGATGTCAATTAACAAATTAATGTTAATTAAAGGTCCGTCCCCTTTTACGATGTCAATTAACAAATTAATGTTAATTTTCGGTTAGTAAAACCGGACGAGGAGCAGTCCAAAAACAGACTCTTGGCTTTGAAGGGGTGAAACATAAGAAAGATGAACTTTTTGCCGTTAGCTATTTAACATTTCTATTATTCAGCTTTGTTATCATATACATACAGTATAGTAAAGAATTTTCTCTTTTTAAAAGTATCAAAATGGATAAAAGGAAGAACAGTTTTGATGATAAAATAGGAAATGAAAAAAGAAGAGATTAGTGATTACGCTAGAGCAAAAAATGGATGTAATTGAGCGATATAAAAGCAGCGCTTAACTTCCGCTTTCGATTTGGGGAGTTGGTTTGATGATGGTGTAGGGGGTCGGCAAACCTCCCCCTTTATGTGTCGTCTTTAAGATGAAGAATGTGATGACGCTGTTGAAATAACAGAATGTAATTGATATCATTATTGTCTCTTTCGAGGTAATAAATTTAAGATAGTTTATTCAGATGTCTTTGTATTTAAATAATGATTAAAATGGTTTTTGATAAAATAACAATACAGAAAAATTTTTGAACTATGATAAATAGTCTTTAAATAAAAATGCATTCATTATACTATATATGAAATGAATATGTAGCCATGAATTTACACATTAGAAAATGAATGAGATGTTTATATTGAAACAAAAGTAATTTATCTAATTAAGAGAAATTTAATGTAGATAAATTTACAACAGAAAAATCATGTAAAATAAAAATTAGTATATGTTACACATAAGATCTATGCATAAATATTTATTTGCTTAAATTCTAAAAAAGAATGAAATAAATTTCACTGACACTGTATTATTTTATAAGGCATTTATGAATATAGTAATGAATATTTCAAAATCATCATAACATATTTTATTTTAGTATGAATCTTGTAAACCAAGGAACCATTACAAAAAGTAGGTTTAATTGATTTAAATATATTAAACTTTGCAATATATAAAATTTATAGAAATTAAAAATTTATACAGAAAGTTATAAAAATCCATTTTAAAATAATTAGTATGATAGAATTTTAGAAAATTCTAGAATTCTCTTATGATTAATTTTTAAAAACAACATGATGATATTATTATGAATAATATTTATTATTCATAATAATATCAAACTGCCTAATGAATTTATGTACTTGTTTTATATAATACATATAGTCCTAGAAGTGGTTATTTAATTCTTAAATTTTTTCTCTAGCAATGATATTGAAAATGAAAGATGTTTTTCTAAAAAGTTTAATTATATAAAATATATATTTTTAAATTTATCATCTTCTTGTGTATCTATGAAAAACTAATATATATATATTCATTTTATTAGAAAGCACATTTATTTTTGTAGACTCTTTCATTAAAAAATGCCAGTTTTGATAAAAACTATATTTATGATAAGTTTCTAATAAATTATTTTACACTTTTCTTAATAATTATTAAAATACCTTTTCATTTATAATGCATTTTTTATATAAAAATAATAATTATGAAATTGCACTCATACAAAAAAAAAAAGATTTGTATTATTTTCAATGCATCTGTAATGATTTAGAGCAGCATTTCTCAAACTTTTTTCATTCACGACCCCATTTTTCATTACAAGATTTTTCGTGACCCCAGGTATTAAATATGAAATAAAACATACAAATACATAAACCATTTATACACTTATTAAGATGAACACAATCAGCCAACTACATTGAAAATACATATGTTTGAGAAGTCCGGGACTACGACCGGAACTTCTCGGTTCGGACCCGACCGTTCCTGAGGAGTTTCTCTCCTTAATGACGTACTAAAGTTAAAATTATAGTGAAATTCTCGTCTTTCAATCCAATTTAAGATGTTAGTTATTAGGTTTACAAAGGACTCCATAGTTTCAATTAAAGAAAAATTTTTTATTAGTCGTAACACAAAAAAGATTAATGATATTATAACTATTATACAACCTGACAAGTCCCGTCGGATATTTAATAATTCCATACATAAAAGTCATATAAGTTGAAGAGCAAACTCTTTGGCCGACCAATTCCAATAATACTATCACCAACACCGCCAGTACCAATCTCCGAACGGGACACAAGGCCCCCTGGTGTCCAACCTTTTATCACATACTCCACATTCCAATTTACATAATACAATAAACAAATTATTATTACAATTAATTTAAGCATTTTGAAAAAACAGAATATTAATATTTTAACCTCTTTACAAAAATTGTTAGCGACATATCCTCCTTTACACAAACGTAATTTCAGCATCATGACAAAAGCTTCCGAAGAACATCGTCCACGAGTCCAGCCACACCCCCTCCAACCATCCACTCGACCAGGTAATTCCTTTTTCAATTTAGTTAACACTTTTTTCCACCAATCCTTACATGTTGTTATACGTTAAATATTGGACGTTTGTGAAATTACATATAAACTGAAATTCAAGTATTTGAATTTAATTTTTGTAACCCCAGCATTTCGCTTCGCGACCCCATTTGGGGTCGCGACCCATAGTTTGAGAAACGCTGATTTAGAGTAATGCAGTCCATCTTCTTTATACAGCTATCATAATATCATTCTGGAATATTAGAAACTATTGTATCAATTAGGAACTGTTTATTATGATAACATGCACTCCTGTTTAGTTTCATCTTTATTTCAATTTGTATATTTAAGATAAGAATATTTTTAAGTCTGATTATAATTAAATAAAACAAAGAAATTTTCCATATAAAAAGTGAATTTTATTTGTGTCCACAAATAAACTTTTTTCAGACTGTATTTGTTTCATAGACTAATTGGAGAGCATGGATTTACAGTATTGATTTAATATTTTTTATATTTTATCATTTTAGGCTGATTTAGATTTACATCAAAGAAATTTATTACTTGAATATAAAGACAAAATGCAAAATAAAAATCAATTAGAATTCCAAGAAATGATGTCAAGTAAAATTAATGAAGCTTTAGAAGAAAATAAGGTTAGATTCTTAAAATATTTAACTTGATTTATATATATCATTACACAAAATAAAATAATTTAATTGTACTTTCTGCAATTTAACTTTATTTATAAATATAAAAATAAATTGTGGAGCCTTCTGCATGGGTCAGGCACAGGTTTAAGCCTTAAATGTCTTAGTCAGGCTTTCTGACACTAGTTGGGTTTGAATTGACCCAACAACACAGTTTGATTCTGGCCGAAAAACACGGTTGTGGTGTGAGTAAGGACAGGGCAGGAGAACCAGCAGACACAATAAGTCACACAATTGAAATTAACATTAACAATAAACATTTAATGAGAGAGATTCCTGTACATTGTCATATATATAAACATTTTAATACATCGGTAGGAAGAATAAATACCTTATTATGGGTTGATGATCAGTGGATGTTTTTAACTCAGTTCTTTGATGCTGATGAGCGAAGTGAAATGGAGATCTACGACTCTCTGTCGACTTTGAAGTAAGTAATGGTATCTCGTAGGAGATAGGCAGGATAACTCAGTGATGGAACATGGATGTCAACATCGGTAAACGAGCAAGAAGGAATAATGTTGGTTTTGGAAATTGATGAACTTGGACTAGGAGAGCAATGGGCAACCAGGAAGACAACGGCTGTCGGAAAACAGGTGGAAGACCAAGGAAAGACGATCAGAGAAAGACCTCGACCCTTTGTTCAGTGGGTCCTTATATCGTTGACCGTCTTCCCCCCATCGGTCCAAAGGCAGGCAGTCTGGGCTTCAAGGTGACTGTTCTTGGCTTGGGTTTCTCTCTCGGACCTTATCTAGACCTGATAACCTGGGTCATAAGTTCGTATTTGCCACCTGAATAAAGATTATTTTCGATGTAGTTTCCGGCATGGTCCCCTTATCTTCGTATTTTATGATAACTATGATTATTCTTGTTCTTAATTATTGTCTTTCGTATGTGATGTTTTTCACTATACTCCGTCTCACTCTCAACTGATAGTGACGTCACGCGATCTTCGGTTGTAAATAATGTAAGTGCAAAAGGTTTAAATAAATTGCACTAGATTTAAATAAATTTGCCAAAAATTTAAACAAATTCGTGCCTGAAATATTGAAATTCGGACTATTTTTTAATAATCTGTTCATTGAACATAAATATTTTTTTAATTTTATGAAACTTAAAATGTATATTATATATTACAATTATTTTGAATTTAACAGAAATTGAGTATAACATTTATTTATCTTATAACTATATTGCTGAATTGCATTCAATGTAATATAGCAATAAGACTGGCTTCACGGAAGAATGTTCCACTTTCTATTGTGATAATCTGTTATTTAATCCAGCTCCAAAATTCAGAAAATATTTATTAGAGATCTAGGCTTGACCTGTTGTCTGATCCAGATTCTCTGGCGTCACCGCGAATGTAAATAATTTATAGTTGATCCTGAAATAATTCCACTACACTACACTACATAAAGATTCTTTAGAATTATTTTAACTTTATCTGGAATAAAGCAGATACAGGATCATCCGTTTCAAAAAATCGATGATGGACATATACATACAGTAGATTTTTACACTTTTCAAATCCTTTTTCGATTATAGATCCGGATAAAGTTACAAGAGAATACTTCAAATTTTTGTTTATCATTATTGTTATTATCGTCTTATATATTGAGCAATTATAAGTCCGTATATCAATAACTATATGGATATCAATAATATTTGAATATCAATATATCTATCGAAGCGATAATAACCATAATATATTGAGCAATTATAAGTCCGTATGACAGAAATTATTCAACGTCACAGCCAGAAATAGCAATAAATACAAAATGCTGAATAATTGAAAATTAGATTTAAATAATTATATTGAAAGCAGCACAAGAAAAATTATTTTATTAAATTTATTCAGTCGTTCTCCGATTTATGTAAATCAAATAATTTTCAAATATTATTACATAAATAGGAAAACATGAAACACAATCGAATAGGATTATCCGAATTTTATCCAAAGGCTGAAATGTGCAGGACTCTGGCAAATCATATCTGGATTAAAGATTTCTTCCCTCATATAATCAGATAAATAATGTATCACAAAAATCAAGTAATTTTCTAATCAACATTTAGTAACTAACCAGCACTTCATCCGCTCGAAATACTAGAAAAATAAACGGAAATGAACTATTAATAAATTTTATTATTTCCTATAATCGTAACTTATTATTATTGCTATTTTTGTCATAATTCTAATACTCCATAAATTATTTTATGAATTTATCTAAATAAAACCTTTCTTAATTGCTGTAATCGTGACTCCACCAGGAATATTGCAGCCCATGATGGATAATGAAATGCCCTACTGTTTACAACAATTTCTAATTTACATTATAAAATTTCCCGTTCATTTAGAAGAGATTCTGATATGGGAAGATGAATGAAATCATTTATAAGTCTTATGACTGAAAAGATTGTGATAAAAACACCAAGAAAATATTAACTGGACGAACGGCTATGTTTTAAATTTTCATGTGGAAAGATTATGATCTATTCTAGATTCTAGTTTTTTAGAAAAAATACGGACTCAGTCTATTTAAACACATTCTTTAATTCGTCTACGTATCCTATCACAAGTATTGCTCGTCATGTGCGAAATTGACAAAATTCTGCCTGTCTGCAATAATTATAACCGAGTAAAGTATTGTATTTTTCTATGATGTATTACAAACTATAATATAATAATTTTATTGATAATTGGTGCTTGTCTATCATTATTGTTATTATTGTCTTAATATCGAAGCGATAATAACCATACTATATTGAGCAAATATAAGTCCGTACGACAAAAATTATTCAACGTCACAGTCAGAAATAGCAATAAATAAAAAATGCTGAATAATTGAAAATTAAATTTAAATAATTATATTGAAAGCAGCACAAGAAAAATTACTTTATTAAATTTATTCAGTCGTTCTCTGATTTATGTAAATCAAATAATTTTCAAATATTATTACATAAATAGGAAAACATGAAACACAATCGAATAGGATTATCCGAATTTTATCCAAAGGCTGAAATGTGCAGGACTCTGGCAAATCATATCTGGATTAAAGATTTCTTCCCTCATATAATCAGATAAATAATGTATCACAAAAATCAAGTAATTTTCTAATCAACATTTAGTAATTAACCAGCACTTCATCCGCTCGAAATACTAGAAAAATAAACAGAAATGAACTACTGTATTAATAAATTTTATTATTTCCTATAATCGTAACTTATTGTTATTGCTATTTTTGTCATAATTCTAATACTCCATAAATTATTTTATGAATTTATCTAAAACTATAGGAAACATTGCACAGCGTAAACCTCGGGTTTACTGTACTGAGCATCAAAAAAATACCATATGTTTCAGAGAGTGTTTACAAGAACGAAAATTTCGTTGCGATGCAGTTAATCCGCCATGTATTTGTAGACGCTAACAATTGATAACTGAAAGAATGGAATTTTGGATTCAATTGAAAATGCATCTTTAATTAATACAATATTATATATAATAATCTAACACGAATTATATTTTTTTCTCGGATTTATTTGAATTATTGTTCAATCATAAATAATAATCTAATTGTAATAACAACGATAGAAATACAATAAAAAATGGCATTTGAATATTGATTGTGTAGCTTTCTATAAATTTTAATTAAACTATTACAATTTTGTTCAAAGTAACAAGAAATAACATTATTTTATACATATTATATAAATTAATTCATCTGTTTTAAACATTAAGTAATTATTAAAGGAAGTATTTATAAATTTTAAATAATGTGCATTTAATTATCTAAAGTATTTTTAAAATCTACTACAAATCAAAATAAAGTAAAAATTTATGCAAATACTATACAGGAAAGTAGGAAAGTGCCGCAGTTTATAAATTAAAATTTTTTAAATTTATTTTTATATTATATTCTCTATTCTTTTTATATTATATAATCTAAATATCAGCTATAATAAATCAGCTTATATAATTTTTTCTCTTAAAAATATCAGTGATGTTTCATCCCTAAGTTGTTCTGGACATCTAATCTATCTTGTAGAATTCCATAAAAATTTAGGAATTATCTTCAACTCCAAATTATTATATTAATTATCTAGTGGATCAATTTCATAAAAAATGCGTTTATAAAGAGATACTTGTCAAATATTTCAAGCTCTCATGCTCTCCGTATGTGGTTTTTGGAAAATTTTATTTCAACAATTTCCTTTGGTATTATAAATTATCCTCTGTTCCACGGAGTTACCTCATAAATCTAACTATAGCATACAATTAAGCAATTTTTGTAATGATTTGTATTATGAATAACAATTAAATCAGACTTTTATTCGACTATGATTGTCAATTTGATTTTCCATCAATTGATAAAATTATAAATATACCAATGCAAGATTCAAAAATAATTAATAAATATATTAATGGAATACTCAATACAAATATTATTTATTACAATGCACAGCAAGCAAATTTAAGGAAAATTGAATTTATTCTCATCTTATTTTTCATGTACGAACAAGAAAACAAATCATCACTTTATGTGTACAGTGTACACATAAATCTGATGATTTGTTTTCTTGTTCGTACATCAGAAATATACATAACTCAGTTGGCACTCACTGGGGTTGGTATTATTGTTTTAAGTACTATTTCTTAGTTACTATTTTGTTTCTATATCTGTTATTTTTTTAAATTGTTTTGAGAAAGTCATCCGTATTTATTTAGAAAGTCTTGATCAATTAAATAAATAAATATGATAACTTTTGCAAAATCAAATAACTTCATATTTAATTAAACCAAACAATCCAGAATATCCGAAAAAACACCTGCTCACCGTATAATATGATGAAAATCATGTCATCTAATGATTATAATATTCTTGTATAAAATTTATTGTAATTATTACTTGTCGAAAATCTTAAGTTGATATTGCTGCACTTAACAAGTGATATTCCATCTTTCACCGTAAATTAAATAAATACTGTATTAATAAATAACATAAACAAATGTATCTATTAATCTTAGGGATTATATCTAGAATAAATTGGAAGAGATTTAATTTTTTAAGTCTTGTTAATATAGCAATAAAACAAAAAGGTTGATATGGAGTTCTTTATTGTTTTAAAAATTTAAAAAGATATGTTTTATTATTTTTATTTGATATGATATTCATATTTTATATACTATATACAGGTAACTGTATCATAAATTGTGGAAAGTATATTCTTACCAAAATAAATTTAATAATCAATTTATATTAACAAAATTGATCTATGAAGCTATAATTTATTATTGAAAAATTGATCTATGAAGCTATAATTTATTATTGAAATAATAAATTATTTCAATAATAATTGAAATAATTTATTATTCTTCATACTATTTCTATAATTTGAAAATATTGTTCATCTTAATATCAAGCCAATTTTCTGCTGCGAAATATTAATTTTTTAAAAACGAAATAAGATTATATGTTAATAAATTCGTTTTCATTAAGAAATTTAATTTAGGAAATGATTTTATTTTAATATTTATAGTTTTGAAATACTCGATTAATATACAAATATATATATACATAATTGATGACAAATGAATGGCATATGTACCAATTTGGCAAGCTGAAAAGTTTATAGCATG